>APFE030243595.1:0-90498 GCA_000404065.3 Pinus taeda
TTCCCCTTGGGGGGAATCCTAGTCCCTTCTCCTCTTGGGGAGATGTTGGTGCACCTCATATGGCTACATTGTCCCTTCCAGGGGCTTACAATTGGCATGCCAGTATGGATTTTCTCGACCTCTGTCATTCAAGACACCGTGATTCCTGAGCAATCAATCAACAACCAAATGATACTAGAGTTACCCCCAACCTTCTACTTCATTTATTTCTCCCTCTCCTTCTTCCTCTTCACCTAGTGAAGCTAGTAAAACTAAGAACCAAGTAACTAAGAAGAATAAGAAAGGGAAGGAGAAGAAGAAGAAGAAGAAGCCAATGTTGAAAGGGGACAACCATGCATCGTCTGGCAAAAATCCACACACTGCACCATCCAAACATAAATCTCCATGCGTCATTTGCAAAGGAGACCACTATCATCGAGATTGTCCCTGCATCCCACAGATCTTAAGGGACTAGTCTCCCCACTTGCACAATTCGGTGTCTTTAACCTCTGACGATCATGTTGAGAATACACTGTCAACTAGTGAAAATGAAGTCAATGGACAAAAAGGAAGATCTAAATTTCCTTGTAGACTGTCTAAAGGCGATCATGCCCTCCACCGTTGCCCCTTCTTGGATGAAGCTAAAAGAGTCTTGGATAATCGTCCTGCTTCACCGTAGCGACTTCCTCCTAGATACAAGAAACTCTCACCGAGTCCATCGCTAGTTGAAAATCCAACTAACACACCATTTTTGTTGGTTGAAGCACCTATCATTGAAGATAAACCCTCTAATTCCACCCCGAACCAAAGTCAACAGGTTGATATGGCAATCGACCGAGTCCTGTCTTCAAAAGGTCCACCCTCAGATGATACTGTCACCAAAAAGGATGAGGATGACACCGTTCAAATTCTTTTAGTTAACACAGAATCCAATGAAAATGGGGGAAATCTACCCATTCCTTTACTGCAGGAAGGAAGTTCTTCAGAGATTTACCCGATCGTTTATTCGTTCCCTCCTCCAAGCAATCTAGTCATTTCCTTCGATTGGAATCTACTGGGCAGACCCCGCCTACCATTCTGAATCATAGTAAAAGCTTACAGAATGATCATGGTTGGTACTATCATAGATGAAGGGGCTTCTATGAGTATCCTTGGTTCGCCATCACTTCTGCCTAAGATTCGAAATCTAACAGGCTTCAACAAAGGAACCAGTCAATCATTAAGGATCCTTCCAAATTTGGCTATAACTTTGACAAGGAAAACTGTTCATCTAAATGTGATGGTAGTCCAAGGACCTTTAGATTACAATCTACTCCTTGAGTGTGACTACATTTATAGCATGGGAGCTATTGTTTCCTCACTCTTTCGAGTGATGTGTTTCTCGCATGAAGGCAGAGTGGTCTAGCTCGTAGACCAGCTTTCATTCCCCGATTTAAACATAGCTACTAGTCAAGTGTCATCCCTAACTGGTAATTTTGCACAAGGAATGTCTCATCAATCTCTAGTCCATTCAGCTGATGAGTGCAAGTGATTCAGTGAATGTGACTAAACCCAGGGGGCATGGAGCCTGGTCTGCTTCAGCAGGAAAACTTTAGGTATAGGGTAGGTTTCTGCGGAGGATATATGACTATTCTGACACACCCATCCATTTAGGAAAATGGGATTAAACTGGTATAATATTCCCTCATCAAAGTTATGTGAGTGGATGCATCCCACCATTCACCTTTGTCTACAAATGCGAGAACTTTCATATGGTAACCTAGAAACTCTACTTTCCTTTATACCTAGGGGCATGCAAACCTTTTGCATGCAAGTGAAAAGCAACCTTTTATTTTCATTGTTTGTAGGATTTTTTCTTAGTTTTTAGGCTCTCAACCGTTTAACCTCGTAGGTTGGTCGTTCTTAGCTTGCATAATAAAGGCTCCGGAGAAAAGTTTCGAATGGGGAAAGCTCCTTAAAAAATGAACCTATCGATGGGACCTCCTTATTATACGACTAGCACGAGCAGTTTTACCCGAAGTTCAAGCTCGTTAAAAATAAACCTAGCAATGAGCATATTTTCCACCAGAGTTTAAGCTCATTAAAAAATGAACCCACCGGTAAATAACTATTGCGATCACATAATTATCAGCTTTTGAACCTTGGTCATGTTCTGACCATCACCTCCACTCTTTTTAGCCGATCATACGCCTCCATTTTATTATTTACCCCTTTTGAGGAACAGCTGCGATGCATGATTCTATTAGCCACCTTCTTTACACTGTCGTGATTGAAAAGTTCCAAACCTTACCTGGAACCAGTTGCTATCCAAAAAACATCACTCATTCCTCAAAAAGCAAGTCTCCTTTAAGATCTTTTCATCTGACTCGTAAAATATGAAACGATTGCTGAGAAATTGGCCTCTACAGCTCGTTAAAGAGATCGGAAGTGCCATCCTTCCTCTAGATTTCAATATTTTAGGACCTGAGGGATCATTACACAAAAATATCAAGCACTTTTCTTGTTCGGCTCGTTAAAACTATCGAAAAGTCATCCCTTTCGTATTATTTTATATTTTTTCGGACTTAAGGGATTATATTATGAAAAAGGAATACTGGAGTTTCCTTTCCATCTCTTTTTATACTCTCGAAAATTGAAAAGGACCGAGTTATCTTTGTCGTTAAACTCGTTAAAACAATAGCGACAAACTTGTCCATGCAGACAAGAGCGAGTTTCACTGTCGATGGGCTCGTTAAAACATAGTGACAAGTTTGCTCGAAGGGAAAACTATAGAACAAGCACATGTTATCCTCCTCAAGCTTGACAAAAAGAAAGAGGTACTGGTCAAAAATGACTGGGGAAAAATTGGGAAGAAAACTTGAAGAAACTTTATTGGTAGCAGGTCGCTCTTGAACATGACACTTTCACTCCATCACCATGATTGAGTTGGGTTGGGTTATTCCATTCACCGGTCATATCACCGTTGGTCCTCCGTACCATCCATTTTTGGGGTTAACACTAAGAATCCATTTCAGTGTTGCCGATATGTTCAAGAGAAGTCACTCAGAGAATTCACCAACCCAGCTTATGTCTCATCTGCTGCAATACCTTCATGCTTTATTCTTTCATGACCGCCACCCTAAACCTTGTATCATCATATTGTTTTCACCTCCACAACATCATTTGCTCTGTTTTGTGTCGTAGATGCGGGATTCATTAAGGCCCTCCTATGACGGGTCACTTCTTGTCAACATCATCTCATTATCCAAGAAGTTGACCTAGGAACAACCCTTTCAGTACTTTGAAGCTTGCATGCCTCAATGGCAAGTTTCTAACTTCCGGCGATAGGTTTACATCAATGGCCTTCGACCGAAAGATTTTGCATGGTGTTCAACATCGACTCATGTTTACCATTATTGGTGATTCATCTCGCGCCTGTTAATAGTTTACATCATTGGCTGGTAATCAGGCGATGTCTTTCCATGTTTGACATCAGAACATCCTTTCACATGGATCTACTTATTCTTCGGGCGAAGATTGAATGAGTTTGAATACCCTGGATCTAGTTTCATCCATCTGGGCTGTGATATATTCCGGAAAATAAAGACATCAAATGTACATCATAGATGCATAGGTAATCATCCAAGCCAAATGATGGTTTCTCCACTAGAATCATCAGTCTGTCATATGTACATGAAAATGAATTTATAAAGTTGAGCATGGGAATGCCCGCCTCAACTAGATCATGAAAATATTATGAATATAATGTATTGTATTGTATATTATTACAGGTCACCTTCCATTTCGAAAAACCTTAGATCCTCATGATAAAGCATTTCACCCGACATCAGAAGATATACGACCTCATGCTTTAGGGGGAAACTGTTATAGACATATTTGGGCACTGCAACCCGAACCACATATGTCCATAAAACAAGGGCTTCTAAACCCCTAAAAGTGTTGTTTCATACCCTAAAGTAACAAGGTCAGCTGATTACAACATCTCCCAGAAATTCTCCCTGAAAAACTACTCAGAACTGGTCAAATTGGACCATACAAACTGCTCATTGCTAAGGGTGTGATGCATCTTGAAAAGCCAATATAGGGTAAATAGAAGTGAAAAAGGCCCTTTTTACTGCTGAACATTTTGGCGTTGTTTCCGGGGAAGAGTGTAGCCATTTGTCTCTTTTCTAGAGTAGTGTAAGAACCTACTAGGAAAGAATTTGGTTTTAAAAATGGAAGGTAAGAACCTGCGTGTGGAGCATGTAATAGCCCTGCTCCCCCTGCCCGCTTTCCTGCATATTTATTGTTTTTTTCTTTGGGTAGAAATTAGTAGTTGATTCACGTGCATGACTAAGCAGAAAAAGCCAGAAAAGAATCCTAAACCTCTACCCAAGCCTGATAAAGCTAAGGGGCCGGTGACACTTGGCTGATCAACCTTTATAGATGAAATCCTTAAGAAAGAAGAATCTCAGCCTTCAGTAGGGCCTAGAAAAGTCACTTCTAGACAACCTATTGGCTCGCTTCAGGCCACAGGATCACCATCTGTAGCCTTTGCCGAGGTGCATAGTCACAGCGAAGAGCACGATTTTCAAGAAATTGAGAATTCTAGCCCAAAATCATTGCAAGAAGGGAACCTTAGGAACCTTTGTGAAGGGGGAGGAGAAACTGGGGAAATGGAAGAACCAAGATCTCCTCTTGGGATAATTCTGCCATTAAGTAGCCCAGATAAGGGAAGTGCTTCAAAAATCATCCATAACGAAGTTGAAGAACCTCAAGAGCCAAAATCTCTCTAGACATTAGGAACTCTCATCATCCCAGATAAAGGAAGTGTTGTTAAGGCCATTCCTGTTAAAGACAATCCCCCTCATGAGCCTAGGAATACCCTCCTAGACATCCCAAAAGATTATTGGAACATATTTGACCAAATGGCCCAAAACCAGCCAAACACCCAAACTTCTACACTCCAATATCCCATTGTGGACACTGCAACTAATGCTCCTATGAAAGCAATTCCTCTCCAGCATATCCCTACATTTCATGGCCTTACATCAGAAGACCCAGATGCATTCTTATTTGAATATGATGTGTTGTGTAGAGGTTATGACTATACCACCGACCACCAAACACTGAAATGAAATCACCTCAAGGATGGAGACCAATACCATGTAGACTATTTGGAAAATAGTTTGAAGTTTAGGACTTGGAAGAGAGTAATCGAGTTGCAAATGAATTGTTATGTATTTGGAGTCCCCGATATTTAATAATAAACATGAATAAATTTACGTTAATTATATGTAAATCACTAACCATCTAGTAAGAGGTGAGGATGGTAACATTGTTCAATTAAAAACCATTGTGAGATGATAGTGATTCACAACGATCGCATCTCTGAGCTAGGTATTGCGGTTGCAGAGGAGCCACAACCACTGCCATGAGTGCGCCTGGGGTGAGGAGCCTTCTCCCACCTTGTCGATCTCATCAGAGGAGGCATTTTGAAGGTTGCTAACGTAGAAAGGGAAGAACAATTTGAACCCAGAAGTCCTGAAATTTATAAAAAAAAAAGGAGGAAATTCTTGAGATCGCCCTGCCAGAAGATCAATAGATAAAAATCACCCTAGCCCTGGCTGACAAAGGGTTGGTAGGACAATTTATGGGATACTGGCCCTCTACAAAAACAACAGATGACTAGATCCAATGCAACTGGAGACCCCAGCTAAAAAAAATGTGATATGTTATGTTATTGGAAGCGGGTATTTCATTTTCAAGTTCACCTCCAAAGAAGATCAAGATCTGGTATTCAGAAATGGTCCGTATTTCATGGGAAATCAGGGTCTGTATCTTAATAAATGGACCCCTGACTTTGATCCTTCAGTCGATGTCCCTAAATAGGTCCCAGTCTAGGTCCGGCTCCCCAATCTTTGAATCCATTGCTGGAGCTATCACACCTTGCAGAAGATTGAAAATAGTCTAGGTCGTTTCATTGACAAAGCAAATAACAAGGGCCAATATACCTATGCAAGAATTTATGTGGAAGTCGATCTTGAATCTGGATTGCCCGAAGTGGTAAAACCTATAGTTGGAGAATGGCATCACTATCAAAAATTGGATTACGAGCAATTTCCTTTAAAATGCAAAACATGTCATGAACATAGACACTTCCTTCCAACGAAATTGCCCAAAAGATCCAACAGGGGACAAGGTGGATGAATAAGGATGGAAAGAGATCAAAAATGGAAAGGCAATCCCAAAACCAACAGAGAAGAAAAATTCAGGGCCATTGATGAAGCCCCAACTTAATCCAAAGGCCAAAGAAGTTCCAAAAGAGGGTTCTTCCTCTAGGGGAAAGGCAGATGCCATTGAGATCCAAGAGGAACTAGAAGACTTTTTGAAGAAAGTGAATTAAGTTGAGGCAAAAGAAAATATTCCTCCATTAGAGGATGATCAAAGGGAAAAAGAAGAAAATGAGGAGCACATCAGTCTTGGCTTTGATTCTTAGGGAGAATCAGAAGATGGAGACTCCAAATCGGACAGCTAGCAAGTAACTCTTATCAAGTCGGCCAGGGGTCGAAAGTCCAAGAAGAAATAGAGAGAGGAAGAAACTTATCTGGATGTACTCCAAGGCTTTCAGAAAACTCTAAAAGGAATGATGAATACCAGATCCAGGCGCAAGCATGGTCAGGCTCTAAAAGGAGCCACAACCTCCCAAGCCAGTAAATAATGAAGTACGTCTCGTGGAATTGTAGAGGGTTAGGTAGCAGGTTGAAAGAAGAAGCTCTGAAAGACATTGTGAGGATGTACTTGCCTAAAATCCTTCTCATCCAGGAGACAAAGCTGGAGGACCTTCCACTCCTCCAAGCAAGAAAAGCATTCTGGCATAAAGGCCAAGGGAGTGCTGTCAGTGCTAGAGGCACCTCTGGAGGGATTGCCTCCTTCTAGGACAACTCCAAATATGATCTGATTTATGAAGAATGTTTCCTCCACTAGCTATTCACTAAGCTCACCCATAAAGAATCTGGCCATCAAGTGAGTATGTTCAATCTATATGTTCCGGTCTTACTAGCTGAGAAAAAAATTGGTGGAACTCACTCCAGTCCTATCTTTTCTTGTACAATCTAGAAAATATTATTATTGCAAGTGGTCTGAATGTTAAGCTAGTTGTAGAAGAGAAAAAGGGGGGCTCACCGTTCAGGGACGTAGCTAGAGAATGGGTTGAAGATCTCATGTTAGGTTGGGATTTGGAGGATATCAAGCCCACATCTGGGAAATTCACTTGGTTCAACAAAAGGATAGGCCCCAGCCACATTGTTGCTTCTTTGGATAGATTTCTTGTCCAAACCTCCTTCTTGACATGTGGTCTAATGGCCACCTCTAAAATCTTGCCGAACTACACCTCTGATCATAAACCTATTCTGCTTGAGCTCTCCCTAGATGGAAATCTTGGCCCCATTCCCTTTAGATTCAGTCCTTTGTGGATACATCAAGAAGGTTTCCAGGAGGTGGTCTCCGAGTCTTGGAACCAACAAGTTCAAGGATCCCCTTTCTTTGTGTGGGAAGAAAAATTGAGGGGACTTAAAAGAGAGCTCAAGGAGTGGGCTAAAAGGTTGAAAACGCCCACCGTCAAAAGAAAGGAGACACATGACAACTTAGCAGTCCATCAATTAACAATGGAGAAATCTAAAGTAACTCAAATCCTTCTTCAAAAAGAAGTAGAGCTGCAAAAAGATTTCCATGGAACAAGTAGGGATGAAGAAGAGTTCTGGAGATAGAAGTCCAGAAATCTTTGGTTACATGTCAGAGACAAAAATACAAGCTACTTCCATAAGCAAGTTGAAGCACACAAGCACTTCAAAACAATCAATGACATTCACTATCAAAACATCGTGGTTAATGATTTTGAAGGCATAAATAGAGCAGTCCACTCCTTCTTCAAAGATCTTTACTTGGCCCGAGAAGACCCTCCTATTGATTATCAAGTCTACCTGATTGATCTAATTCCTCATTGTGTTCAAGATTGTGATAATATTATGATGACTACTCCAATCAGTATGAATTAACTTGAAAAAGCTTTGGATTGCATGGAACTGGATAAAGCTCCTAGCCCTGATGGGTTCACAACAAGTTTCTACTTGACTTGTTGGCCTACAATTAAAAGAGATCTTCTAAGAATGGTCGGGAAATCTCAGACATGTACCAAGATCGGAGGCAGTACCAACTTGGCCTTCCTTGCCTTGATTCTGAAAGATAAAGGCGCCACCGACTTCAGTAGATTCTGGCCCAACTCTCTGTGTAATACAAGTTATAAGCTGGTTACCAAATAATAGCCAACCATCTTAAGAAAAAATTTCCAGTCATCATCCCTGAAAACCAAGGAGGATTCATTAGAGGGATAAAGATTCTTGACAATATTGTGCTAGTGCAAGAAGCAATTCACTCAAGCTGTCATTGAAAAGTGAAAGGTATGGTGATTAAGATAGAATTGGCAAATGCCTTTGATAGGGTGAGACATGAATTGCTATTTTCTGTGATGGAGAAATTTGGCTTCTCAAAAGCTCTCATAAATTGGGTGAAAGCCTACATAGCCTCCCCTTGGATAACGCCATTGGTTAATGGTCAATCAACAAAATTCTTCCAAGCCTCGAGGGGGCTAAGACAAGATTACCCATTGTCCTCGCTTCTTTACACCATTCAAGCTTCAGTGCTGAGCGATAGGGTGAGACATGAATTGCTATTTTCTGTGATGGAGAAATTTGGCTTCTCAAAAGCTCTCATAAATTGGGTGAAAGCCTACATAGCCTCCCCTTGGATAACGCCATTGGTTAATGGTCAATCAACAAAATTCTTCCAACCCTCGAGGGGGCTAAGACAAGATTACCCATTGTCCTCGCTTCTTTACACCATTCAAGCTTCAGTGCTGAGCTTCCAGCTAGGCTACTGTCAACAGATCCAAACACTGCCAGGCCTTAGGATGGCTCACAATGTTAAAGACATAAATCATGCCTAGTTTGATAATGATACATTATTGCTTGGAGTAGCTAGCATAAATTCTACAAGGTCCTTCAAGGAGGAGCTAGACATTTATAGGGAAGTTTCAAGTAGCAAGATCAACTATAAAAAAAGCATGATCTATGGCTAGAATTACTAGATCAAGGAATTGATAGACATAGCAAGGCTGTTAGAAATGGAAGGAATCTTGACCTGGGAGTCATTTAAGTATCTTGGGATCCCAATCTTCAAATCAAATCCTAAAGTAGCTCACCGGATGCCCCTGCTAGACAAGCTAAAACTGAGAATACAAGCTTGGGGAGCCTCATGGTTGAATAATGTTGGGAAGGTAACTCTAATGAAATATGTTCTCATAAGTCTACCTTTATATTAGAATTCCATTCTACTTACCCCTAAATCCTTTATTAGTAATGTGGATGGTCTTTTGAGAAGATTTCTGTGGGAGGAGGGGGAATAATGAAAGAAGTCCAATTTAGTAAATTGGGACACTCTTAAGAAGCCATTCTTGGAAGGAGGTCTCCAAATGTGTGATCTCGCAGCCCAAAATCTTGCTTTGGGATCCAAGTTCCTTTGGAACATTGTTTATGGGAATCTTAGTTTGAGCAAGAGAGTTCTGTGGAAAAAATATTTTCATGGGTAGTGCTTGAGGTGTTTGGACCAACCTCCAGGAATAACCAAAGGATCATTGATATTCAAACTCTGTCTCACAACTATGGAGCATTTCAGTCACAAGCTATACTGGATCCCAGGTAATGGGAAGAAAATAAGAATTTGGGAAGATTCGATCCTTGGAGATCAACCCTTGAATCAGATGGAAGAACTTGTAAATATCAGACTTTGGCTTCAAGCCAACAATTTGAAAACCCTTTAGGACATCTCCAATTGGACGGATGATGCAGGAAGTCTTTGGGATGGTTGGAATCTGTGGGAGGTCCCTCAATGGTTCGATGCTGAAGCCACTTTATTGCTAGATTTGCACCAAGGAAAATCTCCTTTAAAGGCCTCTTCTAAGGACAAAAGAGTGTGGGGATCACTTTCAAGCTCATACTCAGTAGAAGAAGGTTACAAAAGCATAACGATTGTCCCAAACATTCCCCCAGTGCCAACTCAATGGAAATTTATTTGGTCTTTTCCTTCTCCTCCCAAAATTGACTTCTTTTGCTGAACATTGGCACATAAAAGTATCCTCACTAGAGATAACCTAAAAAGGCATGGAATGGAAGGACCCTCCAGGTGCCCTCTCTATGTTTCAGATGAAGAAATGGCTAATCATCTGTTGTTAATGTGCTCCTTTGCTCAAGAAGTTTGGAGGGGTGTCCTCATGTTAGGACCTGACAAAAGAGAGCTTCCCGGAAATATTCCAGACCTGCTAAGAAACTTGGGCAAGTTATCCCCATTCTATCTCTCCAAAAAAATCCTTCTCAAGGCTAGCTAGATGTGGATTCCCAAATTCACATGCTAGAAACTGTGGTTGGGGAGGAACAACAAAATTTTCAAGGAGGAGAGTTGTAATCCTGTCAGAATTATCACTAAAATCAAAACTCAGTTCGGTGAGGCCTTAGAAGCCAAACCTGCCATAAGAAATGGTATGATTCTGGACAGCGAGGAAGATCAATGGCTAAAAGAGCTAGTTCCAAACCATCAAGATAGACCCCATCCCTCCTACAAAAGTGTTTTCTCATTGGGAAAGTTGTCTGGAAGAACAGGAATTCATTAAATGGAGATCAACTCTGGATGATCACTGCCTTTTCTTTGATGGGGCCTCTAAAGGTAAGCGAGGAGTGGTGGGTGGTGGTGGAGTTATCTTGAGTCCTGGAGGCTCAACTGAGCTACATTTTGCATGGGGCCTGGGCCATGAAACAAACAACAGAGTGAAGGCTCTTGCTCTGTGGCAGGGTCTAAATCTGGCTATCAAGAGTAATTTCCTATCAATCTCAGTCTTTGGAGAATCTAGACTAATTATCCACACTATGAACTCTCAAAAGAACCCTTCTGAGGTACAATTAGCCTCCACACTCAAAAAAATCAGGCTAGTATTTCCCAAGTTTCACAAAATGTCCTTCTTTCATATTCTGAGGAAGTTAGACTGACAAGCGAACTTGGAAGCCAATCTAGGCTCTCTCTGGAGCAGGAGATCACTGTTAATAAATGATATTGAATTGAACTGCAACATTCCATAATTCTGGAGATGACTGGGCCTCTGTTCCTCTGAGAAATCCTCTACCTCATATTACTCTCCATTACCGAGAGCTTCAGGACCAGACCAAAATGAGCTGGCAGCTTTTAGGAGACTCGAACTCATCTACAAGGAAAAAATCAGAACGCAACCCCATCATTTTCACTCTCTTCTCTCTATTGGAATTCATTGTTGCGTCATTCTGCAATCAATTGGGTAGGTGCTAAAGGGTTCATGAGGGCTACATCAAGGCTATTTTAGATAGAAGAAAGGCCTCTGCTATAATTTATGATGAAACAACAAGTAATGCCGGCAATGTTGACACCTCACTTGGAAAACTTCAGCACAAAGTAAGGATCCACCAGACAAACCAAAAGAAAACAAGCAATGAGCTATTGGAAGACTTTGCAATGAAAGTTCAGTGTGATGGGTCTCCTCTCTACAAGCTAGGAAGCAGAGCTAAGACACGGCAAGCAAACACAATGGAAAATCAAGGCAATTCTCTAAAACCAGATCAAGTGCATATTCAAGCCATTATCTGCAAATACAGTGTAATCCCACCAGCGTACCTATGAGAAGCTAAATGTACTCTCATCGCCTCCTATCAAAATGAAAGCAAAATATGTAACAAGGAAACACAGAGTAGCCCTGTTAAAGCCCTTGACAGCTGTTTTGTCGAATCTTAAATAAAATCTAACCATTATTGTCAAAAAAAAAAGGAGGTGAGGACTTCCATACACATTTATTTAGGGTCATCTTCCCACACAACCTCATAGTAGAGATAGGACAACTTTCTTTAATATTTATATTGTAAGAGGTGAGGACTTCTATACACCATTATTTAGGGGCATCTTCCCCCACAACCTCACATCAGAGATAGGACACTTTTCTCTAATATTTATATCATGTCAACATATCAATGCAAACTTCAATAAGCTTTCTTTAAATAATTGTTGGGTATCAACCAACACTCTCATACACTTTTTATTAGCCTAGATCCATCTTAACTCTTAATCTATCAAACACCCATGGATCCCTCTCAGAGCTTGATATATCCAGAGTTAATATGGGTCTAGGTTGGTTTAATAACTAATAATTAATAGTTATTATTTTATTTTTATTTTTTTTTCACTTTTTCATTTTTTATGTATCAAAATGTTTTAGTTAATAATTATATACATAATTTTATTGAGTCAAAATGTGTAGATAACATAAAATAGCATAACATAACAAGACATTAAAACATCTCTTCCATAATGGGATGGAGAGTGTCTATTGGCTCAAAAACATAATGGTATTATAACAAAGCTTACTTACAAGTCAATAATATCCATGGTAAAGTGGGGGTGAATATCCATCGCAGTGCATTATATTAGAGATCATTTTTTGGGATTCAAGTTAAGTAAGTCATTCATCTATGACCATTTCCATGAGAGGACTTCCTTGGAGATCGCCCATCCCACATAAACTCTAGCTCAAGCGCGCTTAAGTGCGGAGTTTTCCCCACCATCAAGCCCACTTAGCTTGCTACCCCATTTGCTTTTAGATTTAATTAAAAAAATTTATAAAATTAAATTCAAATTAAATATTCATAGATCATTTTGATTGTGAAATGAAAGATGAATTTTTGGCATGTAGTATTGATGAGCCATGCTATTGGTCCATGCCATTGTAACAAAATCTATTAAGTCAATAACATCTACGGTAAAGTGGGCATGAACATCTATGGTTAAAAATATTGTTATATTGTAAGTTTATTGTAAGTATTAAAGTTTTTATCTACTTATTAATTAAATTTAAATATGGTTACAAAATCATTATTTTAATTTATAAAGTAAAATGGATCTTAACTTATAGCTTGTTAGATAACTCTCCAAATTGAATTTTATTATTTTTATTACTTTTAACCTTTTATGGACACTGCAAGGGACTCTATATTACTTTTAACCTTTTATTAGTACTTAATTGATCTAACATTTATTTTTTTATAAATCCTTACCTCTCGTAAATTGTCCACACATTAACTACTCTGAGAGTCATTATACAAATAGTATAAGTTAGATTTGTAGATATAATGTAAGTATGTAAACAATTTTAAATCTCTACCCAATTAAAAAATAAAAATAAATATAAGTGATATGGGGGAGGAGTGTAAACATTTAAATGTTGTCTCAAATAATAATTAAAATTTAAAGTAATAAACAAAAATTTAAAAGTAATATATACCTAGTATATAGGATGCATGTAAACATTTAATTGTTTGATCAATTAATAATAAAAACTTAAAGTAATAAAAATAATTATCATAACAGCTTTCGGAAGAAATCACATAAGAGAGATTTTTGTCTATGTGTTTCGAACGAGCGAGTGTGGTATCTTCAATGCAAGATGAGATTTTGTTCATCTTCAATGCAAGATGAGGAATCTGATCTAGGCATTTAGATAAATAGATGTAGAGAGCTACTAACTAGTCATTGGGGATAACAACTAGTTTGATTGAGGGTAAGAAATAGAAAAGGTTAAAACGATTATTATTATTATTATTTTGATAAATTAATGACGTAAAAAGTTAAAATTTAGAAAAAAATAACTCTTTATAACTAAATTAATGAGTATATCTTAAAATAATTTTAAGAGTCATAAATTGGGTACTATCAATAAATGATATTCTAAAAGGAATTAATATTTCAATCTTATTCAAATAATTATTAATTAATATCCCATAGTCAACCTTATAAAACTATATAATATAATCATATTCAATAGACAAAAAATAGAAAGGGATTTTACCTACAAGGTTAAGGGAAACTAATTAAGGAGAATAAATTACCATATAAAAAAGAGGTTATATATACATATGATAAACACCTTATATAACCTCATTAATGAATATAATATTATATTAATTAACCTCATTAATAATAAAAATTACAAAACTATTCAAGATTATTCATAAAAAAAGAAAAATTAATCTATAAGAAAAAAAAAGGAAGAAACGCACGAATCCAGGTTTTGCTATACTCCAGCCATCATCTCTATTTAAATTAATAGGTCTCTTTTTTATATCTAAGGCTTCCCTGAATTTACCATGATGAAAATGGCCAATCCTCGCAATAACCTTAGCTTCTTCGATGCAAATGCGATGATTTGTTTTTCTGCATGCTTTGCCAAAGTAGAGGAGTGAGCTCTTCAGTGCCTATTGTCGGGAGCATTTTCAAAAATCCTTTGGTTAATGGACTCGCTGGTCTCACCATTATAAGGAGTTCCACAAGAACAGGTAATAATGTAAACAACCTTTCAATCCCTGGGATTAATCGGGTCTTTAACATAATGAAGAGAAAGGGGTCTAAAGGAAGAATGAATCTTATGCTTCCTTAAGATCCTCGCAATTCTATCTGTGGTCCCTTCAATAAAAGGCACTTGAACACCAGAAGATCAATCCTTGGGGTCAATTTTATTCTTAGGGCCTTTTTCAACATTTTGAAAAGCCTTAAGACCTTGAGACCTACTATAGCCATTCTTATTAAAAACTTTTAGGAGGTGGGATTTCTCATCTTCAAGGTGATTTTCATCAGAAACTCGCATCACCCGAGTGGCTAAGGTGTTGAGAATGCCTATCTTTTGAGCATAAAAATGATGGGAACTAGCATGGAGATATTGCTGTGTGTGAGTTTTCTTCCGAAAAACCTGATGGGAAAAAGAGTCATCATCCTTCTTAGAGATAAGAACATTAAGAAAAGGGAGGCTATTATCAAATTTGAATTCCATGGTGAACTTTATATGGTTAGATTGACTATTAAGCTAATGGAAAAACAACTCCAACTTCTCTTTACCATGAGACCAAACGACACAAGTGTCATCTACAAGCCTTTTCCAAAGTTTGGGTTGGTAGAGGGCCGAAGACAGGGCTTTGGATTCAAAATGCTCCATGAAGAGATTGGCCACAATGAGGGATAAGGGAGAACCCATAGCCACTTCGCAGGTCTGCTCGAAGAATTCACCCTTGAAAGTAAAGAAAGTGGAGGTGAGACAAATCTTAACTAAAAAGGCAGTACCGAGATTAGTGATACCTTAGATAACATCAATGGCCTCATTAATGCGAATATTAGTGAATAAGGAGACCACATTGAAACTCACTAACTGATCCTGAGGGTCAAATCTAAAATCCTTTAACTCGTTAACGAATGAAGATGAATCTTTAACAAAAGATTATGTGTGTCCAACGAGGGGTTTGAGCTTATTAACAAGAAATTTCACTAAAAGATAGGTGGGCCCACCAATAGTATTGACAATGGGGTGAAGAGGGACCCCTTGCTTATGGATCTTGGGGAGACCATGGATCCTGGGGGTAAGAGGGTTGCCTTTAATAAGCTTCTTGCTAAGGGAGCTAATTGAACTACTCGATTTTATGGCTAGAGCAACAGCCTTAGAAATAATTTTTAGGGGTTTCTTCACAAGCTTTCTGTAGCATCCACTATTACAAAGGTGATCTAACATCTTCTTCCGGTAATGCTTCTTGTTAAGAATGAAAACTGCACCCTTTTTATCAGTGTTTAGAACAACGATGTCCCTGTTATTGTTCAAAGATTTGAGAGCTTCAAACTCTTGCTTGCTCAAGTTCCTCCTAGGGGGCTTAGCTTTTCTAAGAATTACCCCACAATCCTGCGTAATAATATCTTCAGTAGAATTGGATAAATCTCGAATCTCGAATTCAATGTCATAAATAATATCATTCACACTAACTTTTCGAGGAGCCAAAGCAAAGTTAAGACCCTTTTATAAAAGATTAAAAACATGGGAATCAAGAGAAACTTGAAGGATTAACAACCTTATTGCGAGAATAAGATATCTTTTTAATGTCAATACTATTATCTAAAGAAAAAAGATAAATATTATTAGGTTCCAAGTTAATATAATGGTGTTTATTATGGTTATTAATAAGTTCAAATTCATTATTATTATTTATATTATTAGTATAATTATCAAATTCATTCATATTCATTTTCTTATTATTATTATTATATTGATTGTTATTATTAATTACATTGTTATTATTAATATTTTTATAACTATTATTATTATTAGATTTATTCTTAAGGCATAAGTCAAAAGAATTAACTAAGAAGTAAGGTTGAAGGGGCGTTGGACCATTCAAAACCCCATTATCTCGGATCTCCAACCCATTCAACAACTCATCAATGCATAATAAAATTCATTTTTTTATATTTTGATTTTTTTATTAAATTTTGAATATGTTTTGTTACAATAAAATGGCTTATCAATACCACATGCCCAAAAACCATAACCTATTTCACAACCAAAATATTTTATAACAATACCATATTCTTAACCATGGATATTCATCACTAGTTTACAATACCATGGATCAATACCATGATTTATCAATACCACATGCCCAAAAACCATAACCTATTTCACAACCAAAAAGTTTTATAACAATATCATTTTCTTAACCATGGATATTCATCGCCACTTTACAATACCATGGTTTACCAATACCACATGCCCAAAAACCATAATCTATATCACAACCAAAATATTTTATAACAATACCATATTCTTAACTATAGACTAAACAAATTCATTCCAACTACTGGTTAAACTAAATATTTTTTTTACCCATATTACTTATTAAAAGATAAATTTAAATTTTTTTAACCCAATTTAACATTCATAACCATCATGCCACTTATCCTCAACAATAAACACCCCAATGCAAAGTATACTAAATACTCCATATATTGAAATGTGGACTCTCGAATCTAAAATAGCAACATTTTTTTACCGTATATCATGGTCGGCATCTATTTATAATAATGACCCCTTTGTAAATACTCACCTTATATATCTATAAATATATCGTTCTGGAGGAAAACCTTCCGCAAGACCGCAAAGTTTTCTCGCTCAGCAATATAATTCGATCGTTATTTTAGTTCACAGGTAAGCCACATCGTGAGCAGCCAAATACCATGGGTGGCGTTTGGAAGGAACGTCTGATTGACAAGCTTGAGAAATTGGAGAGCACAAGAGAGAGTGTGGAAGGTAATAGTTTTTCTTAGATATACTCTGCTTATTTTTGGAAAAGTAGAAACATCTTTTATGAACCATGTATGCTTGCTGATTAATCCATGGTGTGGATTATTTGGTTTGAATAGGGTTTAGTTATAAGTTTAAATTTTATGTAGCCTGGTAAAAAATCAAAGTAAATCTAAATTTATCATACAAGTAATAGCATCTTTATTTACGTTTATGAGAGACCTGCTAGAATCTATGGCATTAGGGAAGGAATTACAGAAATTTACAGTTGCTTTAACGTTATTATGGAATGGAACGTTGATATAATAAGTTGGCCTTTATCAGTCACTTCCCAATGGTGCATCTTCTACCGGAATGAAGCACAGGCGATAGTGGAGACATGGTGTAGAGATTTTGAGAAAGCAAGCGAAGACAAGAAAATCCCATTGCTTTATCTTGCGAATGACATCTTACTGAATAGCGTGGAGAGAAATGGCTGTGAGTTATTTGTGAACGAATTTTGGCGGGCTCTACCAATATATCTTGTAGATATATATCAAAACGGAGGACAAGTTATAATCGAAGTTGTATCGAAGCTGGTATATGCTGTATTCTCTAATGAATAAATGATATTTGAATGTTTGTATTTTCTGTATTCTGATCTTTTTTAGTTTTTAAACAAAAATGTAGGTTGGCATATGGGAAGATCGCAATGTTTTTAAATTAGGTCATCACAATCTGAGAACACATTTTCTTGGAGAAAACACCCCCTCAAGTTCGGATGAAGGATTTGACCCAATGCCCCCCAGAAAAAGAGTGAGACAATTTATCATACATTTGTTCATTACTTTCAGTAATATTGTACTAGGGTTTCCCTTTTGATGTTTTCTGTTAATTGGTATCATTTTAGAAACTGGAAGTTAGATTCGAAGGTGGAGGCACTGCGGAGAGAATATTAACAGCGTACCAGGCAGCAGGAGAGGAGCATATAGAGGAAGATATGATATTGAAAACATGCGAGTCTTCGATGAAACGGTTGAAAGAGATAGAGAACGATGTACAGAACACCTGCGAAACTGGTATGTAGACAAACAACAAAAGTACTTAATAGATTGTTGTGTTTATTTAAGTGTATGTAGACCAACAACAAAAGTAGTTAATAGATTGTTGTGTTTATTTAAGTTAGGTGGAGAGAAGAACATGGTTAAAGCGAGCATAATTTCCATAGGTTCTGCCAATTCTATATCAAATAAATAATAACTCTGATGCCCTAGTGCATCAACACATTCTGACAACCATAACAAAATTTGCTCAATAAATATCTCGCCTCACACCAATTTAAGAATGTCTCTTCACGCTCAGTCTTCTCACAGATTTCCGATTTCGTCGCTTCTCTGATGTCCTGCCTCAATGATAATAATGCTAATCTTGGCTTTCGAAATTCATCCATTTGAGCAGTTTCCAGTGGGTTTTTGGTTTTGTGAAAAGGTTGGTTTTTGGTTTTCTCTCATTTCCACAGGTAGAATTTCTGATTCGATACATTTTCTTTATATGTTGGCTTCAGAGTTTACTAGAGCAAGATCTGGAGCATGAAATTAAGAGTTATTGTTTTTTTTTTACATAATAATATTTTTTCCCAAAATTCAGTTATTTTTTCAAACTTCAGTTTGCTCAAACCAGTAGAAGAACAGCTGTAATTGTTTGTTATTTCAGAATGTAGGTTTACTCATCAGGGATTGATTTATTATTAATAGTTAATGAAAATCAAGCCACCTGAAATTATTTTTATGATAGTCTGTAAAGAGCATGCTTTCACGCATACCAGATACTTCTGCTTCCACTCACACCAAATACCTCTATACCTAAAGTGTTCAACTATTTTACTAATTCTTATTCAAACAAAAACGGTTTTAGAATGAAAAAAAAACATGCTTTTGCTTGAGGTTAATGTTGGGTATTTTTCTGTTAAAATCCCAAAAACAATAAAAATTTGCACACAGAGACAATGCTCTGTTTTCTGATAGGATCTTTAACACCCCAGAAACATAAAAATTTCTGAGCACCAAAGGACATAGTTTGCACACCAAGGATTTCTATTAAAAAAATGCAGTTACACATTATAAACTTCCTCTCTCCAAGAGGGATTCACAACTTGCATTTCACTTCTGTGAAAAATTACACATGATTTTTTTTTTTTTTACTCACGGTGCTGGGTGACTCCAATTGCCTATCCAAAACACACTACTCTGCCTTCTTTTTCAATTCATTACATTTACCAAAAAAAATTACATATGTATATGACTCGAGAGGAAGTTACTTACATCGCCATACTTCAATATGGTTTTGGAAATCCATCGGGTCTGGATTTCATCGCATGACACACACATATCGAAAAAGTGTGCACCCATGGTTTCCCTGATTGCGAACTCCACCGATACCTCTCATATAACATATTCTAATATATGCATAAAAACAAAAAAAACATAAAAAACATAAAATAACTTTAAACAAAATGTTGAATACCCATTGGGTCCGGGATATCACGTCGCAACTTATCACATGGTAAAGGTTGCCCATTTGGTTTCCGACGATAGTGATATGCCGATAGCGATATCGGCAATCGCTCATCGCAAATAAAAAAACTTTATAACTCCCTCACTACCATTTCGTCGATGCGATTCTTATCGTTGGAGCCTATGTCGCTGACTAATCATCGTTGAATCGCTAAAGTCGCTGGGATGAATTGTTGAGGTCGCTGCAGCACTGACCACCTGATGCGAAATTGGAATTACGATTTTCAACACTCCCCTTTAATTTCAACTGCTGGGCATTCAATCATACCCAAAAATTTCCTCAAAAATTCAAAGCTTTTCTGATCCAATGGCTTTGTCAAAATGTGTGCAACCTCTTCCTGAGTCCTGCAATGTTCTAGGACAATTTCTCCATTGTTCACCAATTCTCTGATGTAGTGAAACCTTGTATCAATGTGTTTCGTTGTCTTATGAAACACTGAATTCTTTGACAATGCAATAGCTGAGCTATTGTCACAAAAAATCACTGTCGCTTTTGCCTCCTCTCAGCCTAAGCTTCTCAACATTCTTCTCATCCACACTGCTTGGCATGCTGCTGCTGTAGCTCCCACATATTCAGCCTCTGTTGTAGACAATGCTACAATGAACTGCTTCTTAGAAGCCCATGAAATGGCTCCTGAACCCATGTGAAAAACATAACCAGAAGTGCTTTTCCGATCATCAACACTTCCATCCCAATCGCTATCAGTGTATCCAACCAAATCTGAATGTTCTCAGACATTATATAAAATTCCAAAACTTTTAGTGCCTTTGACATACCTCAAAATTCTTTTCGCTACTTGCCAATGTGCTTCCTTTGGCCTCTCCATGAACCTGGAAATTAAACTAACAGCAAACATTATATCAGGCCTAGTTGTTGTTAAATACATGAGGTTGCCAACTATGCTCTTGTACAAGCTAGGATCAAAATCCTTGTTGTTGTCCTCTTTGCTGAGTTTTAATCCCATTACTGTGGGAGTGATTGCTCCCTTGCACTCTTGCATATTAAATCTGCCTAGCACTTCATTTACATATCTCGCTTGAGAGATAAAAATTACTTTTTCATTTTGATCTACTTCTATTCCTAAGAATTATCTCAGCAAACCCATGTGAGTCATTTCAAATTCTTCTTTCATGACTGATTTGAAATTTTTAATGAGCTGATCATCATTACCTGTGAAAATAACATCATCAACATATAACACCACAATTAAAATCTTACCATCCTTTTCTTTGATGTAGACGGTGGGTTCTCCCTCACATTTGTCAAATTCATTTTCGAGTAGATAGAAATCTATCCTACTGTACCATGCTCTTGGTGCTTGTTTGAGCCCATAAAGAGCTTTCTTCAATCTGCCTACTTTGTGTTCTTGGCCTTTCCTCTCATATCCTAGAGGCTGTTCAATATAGACCTCCTCATTTAACACTCCATTTAGGAATGCTGACTTCACGTCCATTTGGTAAACTTTCCATTTGTTTTGTGCTGCTATGGACAACACTGCTCTCACGGTTTCCATTCTTGCAACCGGTGCAAAAGTCTCCTCATAATCTCTCCCATACTGCTGTTTGTACCCTTTGACAACCAGCCTTGCCTTGTGCCTTTCTATCTTGCCTTCAGCATTGCTCTTGGTCTTGTAAACCCATTTCACTCCAATGACTTCTTTACCTTTTGGTAGCTCAACAAAATCCCATGTTTTGTTTCTTTCTATGGCATTCATCTCCTCATCCATAGTTTCTATCCATTTCTTATCTTTAATTGCTTCCTCGAAATGAATAGGATCATCAACATGACAATACAAAGCAAACAAGGAATTCATTCCTTCATCATAAATGTCACTCAAGTTTCTAAATTTCTTACCTCTTTCATTCGATGTGCAAGTGCTTGAAGATGCACTTGAATTTCCACTCTATGGTGTGCTTGGAGAAGCACTTTCATTTCTCCTCAAGGGTGTCGCTTGTTGTCCTTGTGTTGGCGCTGCTGTTTGGGGATGTGTTTCAGCCACCTCCTCATCATCTTTATCATGAGACAAACAGTTTTTAACATTCATTGTTTTCTCTATGCTTCCATCCCAAGCTTCCTCCTCAATAAATTGAACATCTCTGCTCAAAAAAAACTTCTTGGTAGATGGGATGTACAATCTATAATCTTTGGATTCTTCACTGTATCCAATGAAGAGACATTTCTCCCCTTTGCTGTCCAACTTCCTCCTTAGCTGATGTGGAATGTGTGCATAGGCCACACATCCAAACACTTTCATGTGGGTGACTCCTTGCTTTCTCCCACTCCATGCTTCTTCCGGCACTTTGTTCATCACAGCTTTTGTAGGACACCTGTTCAGAATATATGCTGCACAATTTACAACTTCGGCCCAATAGTCATTTAGCAAATGCTTTGCCTTCAACATGCTTCTCGCCATATCCATGATGGTCCTGTTCTTCCTTTCAGCAACTCCATTTTGCTGTGGGGTGTACCTTGCTGTGAATTGCTTGTGAATTCCATTTTCTCTACAAAATCGTAGGAATTCTTTGGAGATATACCCGCCTCCTCTATCAGTTCTGAGAACTTTAATATGCAGCCCGCTTTGGTTCTCCACAAGTGCTTTGAAATTTTGGAATTTCTCAAACACTTCACTTTTGTTCTTTAGAAAGTAAACCCAAGTTTTTCTTGTAAAGTCATCAATGAATGTTAGAAAATATTGGTTGCCTGCTAGTGATGGGGTTTGCATCGGTCCACATACATCTGAGTGGATAATCTCTAAGGGTGCCTTTGCCCTTATGCATTTCCCTGATGGAAAACTTTCTCTATGTTGTTTTCCCAATATGCAACCTTCACATAGGTTGTCCGGTTTCTCTATCAGTGGTAATCCTCTTACCATCCCTTTTCTGCTCAACAAATTAAGACCTCCAAAATTGAGATGTCCAAATCTCAAGTGCCACAACCAATTTTCATCCTTAAGCACACTTTGGAAAGCTTCTTGGGTAACTGCTGCAATTACCTCTTTGTTTTTCAAATCTGCTCTTATTTTGAGAGGGAACATCCTATTCCTTGTCATCCTCACTTCAGCAATGCATCTTTTGCTGGGTGCTATATCCGTGATGGTGCATACATCATTCTTAAAGAAAACATTGTACCCCTTATGGACAAGCTATCCAATACTCAAGAGGTTACATCTCATTCCGGGGACATAGTAGACATCTGCTATGGTTTTCCTTTCACCCTTCTTTGTAAATATTTTTATTTCTCCTTTTCCCATAACAGAGATTTTACTATAAGTTCCAAGTGTGACTTGTGACTTCACACTTTGATCTAAAGCAGAAAACAAAGCTAAGTTTCCTGTCATATGGTTGCTGCAACCTGAGTCTAGAAACCATATATCTTCACTATGTGTTTCAGCCATGTTACAAGCTAATAGAACATTATTTTGGCTGATATTTTCTCTAGTGATATTTGCACTAGAACTACTACTCATATCATGTTGTTTCTTCCTACACTCAGCATAGTGCCCATATTTTTCGCAGTAATAACATTGGACATTGGATTTTTCATACCTTTGTCCTTGAGCATGATGTTGTCCTCTTTGTTGGTTGTTGCCTTGGCCTTGGTTCTGATTCGTATTGCTGCCTCTTCCTTGAGCATTTGCTGGACTGTTCCTTCCACCTCTGTTTTGGCTTCTGCCTCTTCCTCTCTTGTTTCCTCTGCCTTGACCTCTTCATCTTCCAAAGGACATCTGGGTCTTGAAGGCTTGCTCTAGAGATGAGTTTTCATTTCTACTCAACCTCTGCTCATGTGTTATCAGTGATGCATGGAGTTCATCAACTGAAAAGTTTGAAAGATCCTTTGTCTCTTCTATGGTGGTGACAATCACATCAAACTTTGAGGGTAGGACCCTCAATAGTTTCTCCACAATCCTCCTTTCTTCAAGAACTTCTCCATGTGTCCTCATTTGTGTGACCAAACCAATCACATGTGTGAAGAATGAGTCAATGTTGTCTGACTCTTTCATGCACAGGTTCTCAAAATCTCTCCTCAGCAACTGTAGTTTTGTTGTCTTCACTTTCTCCATGCCTTGATAGGCTGTCTTGAGGGTTTTTCATGCTTCTTTGGATGTCTTAGCTACTGCTATCCTTGGAAACACACTCTGGTCCACTGCTTGATACAAGAATACAAGGGCTTTTGAATCCTTCTTCCTATTGCTCTTTAATAGATCTTTCTCTGCCTGAGTTAATCTGTTAAACTCATTTTCATTTTTATAAGAAGAGCTTCAGCGTAAATCACATGAAAAAGACATTTGTCGACGCGTTTCGAACCAACAAGTGTGGTTCATCGTCATTTTCATTTGCTGGTTCTTCAAAACCATCTTGAACTAATTCCCATAAATCTTGACAGGCAAACAGGGCTTTCATGGTTATAGCCCAATAGTCATATTTTTTCCCATTGAACTATGGGAATTGAGGGTTAAACATCCCCATGCTGGTGCTGGTGCTGGTCATTCTAACACTCTTTAACTATGTTTCTAAATCCTTGACTGTGTATTTAAAACATTGACTGTTTCTTCAGCGGTAACACACAAAAAAAACTTTGAGGAATACCCGAATCCTTTTGCCTGAGATTTCACTTTGCTGGAGAAGGTTTACTGCTGCAACAAAAACTCCTCCCTTTAGCTTCTTTGACACCTTCAAAGAGCCTAGATCTGCTCTGATACCACTATTGGGGATTTTTCTGGTAAAATCCCAAAAACAAACAATTAACTGAATAGAGAGAAATGCTCTGTTTTTCTCCTCAGGATCTTTTGCACAGGGAAGCAAATAAAATTTCTGAGAGCAAAGATTTTCACTCCAATAAAACCTTTATATTCATTAATAAAAACTTTGATACATATTTCTTCCTCTTACTCTGAAGGATTCACCAAAAACAAAATTACTCTGCCTCTGTTACTAATGATTTTTACACTGCTGTGTAAAATATACATTCACATTTACTGCTGTAAAAATGGCTTTTACATTTACTGCTGTAGAATAAAAATTCTTACATAAGTTTACTGCTGTAAAAAAAATTCTTTCACATTCGCTTTTATGTGAAATTCTTCATTACATTCGAAATGTTGGGTTTCACATTTCATATTCAAATAAAAAAAAACATTGCCATACCATTCGTTTCAATTAACAACTATATGCACCTGTAAGAAGAAATCCTAATTTCATTCACTGTCGGGAGATTTTTTTTTCTTCCCCTGGTTTTCTATTCGCTACCGCGAACCCAAAATTGCTTCTCCACCCGTGTGCAATACTGAACTGAAGTCAACACACATACCCCGAAACTATATGGCGTACATACTATGGGTTAACCAAAAAAAAATTACGCCGTATGAAAAACTTTAAATGTATTACCTAAAACTATGACATTTCATTAAATGCATTAAATAAAACGTGCGGTAAAAGTAAAAATAACGTTCGGGCAAGTTGTTGAAGATGCTTGTCTGTTGACCTCATCGGGCGCAATTCACACACCAACCTCTCACAAAACAATCGAACTTTAGCTTCCGGGGAGTGGGTGGTTTTGAGTTCGTACACTGGACGCGTGTCAATTAGTCGGGGTGTTCAGAGGCCCTATGACAAAAACAACTTTTTACCAAAAGCGGTGCGAAATGATTTGTCGTTTTCTGAAGTGGTTTTGTGAAGTGGTTTTCCAGAGTTAATGCGGGCAGTTGGAAGTTAATATTTCAACACCTTCATTATGTAAATAATTTGTTCTGAAGGGTTTTGTCTCGCATATTCTACATACCTATTTTATTATTTTTCTCCGTCAAGGTTGACACCAATCCCTCTATTCCTCTTCTGTAGCTACCTCCATCCCCTGCATCCTCAGGGTTTTTCTCTTGCGGGTCTCAACATGGCTTTGAATATTGTTGATCATTGGCTGACTGTTATCACTCACACCAGGTTAGTTATTTCGCGTCATCTCTGCTTCTCAGCAAATAGTTTCATGTTTAATGGGTACAATGGTGCCTTCTCTCTTGTTCAGTGTATTGTCTTCTCCGCGAGGATCATTGATGGTTTCCTATGGTTCTTTTCTACTTCCTCTATGTAAATATTTAAGAATGAATTTACGCCTCTGTCTAGAATAGTACCCGTACTTTCATGTCTTATGAAATATTCATTTCTGTGTAATCTTGTCATGTGATTACATTGTTCTTTGTATGTTTCAAATTCCATTTTGTGTACCACTTCCAGTGATGGGTTATGGTAAAAATTCTATAATTTACGAATTAAGTATGAAAGTAACGTTTACTGCTACTTTAATGAAATCTATTCTTTTCATAATATCCATGTTTTCATAATACCCATGTACGCATGTTTGAATAGTAAATCCCACATCTCCATTTAGCTATAGTGATTAAGGAAATGTTCAGTATGGCTTCCAGGTAGCTGTTTCCATAGGTAAATCCAAGGAATTATTAAGATATATTTATGTATTTCGGTTATAAAACACTTCTCTAGGCAGTTTAGTTTCACTAGGTTCCAGCTTAGGAAATTTGTACCAAGGCTATCATGAATCCGATTGTATATTAGTACTCTACACCACGTCATATGAGGTTGATGTCAAAGTTATACCAAAATAACTCAACCGTATAGCTCAGACCCTGCTATCAGTGACATTTCTTCCCCTGGAGGAAAGAATTCCGCATTTACCCAAGCATAATTGGTATACCTAATTTTTGACAGCTTCACGTTCTCTGTCAGAATCTTGTGAGAAATTGTTCCTCTTCCAAGTTGTTTAAAAATAACCTACTCGTCGAAATCCCTGATCGAGTTAGATGTTGTCTGTGTTAAGCGACATATTTTTACCCAAGGATAATTGGTATACCTAATTTTTCACAGCTTCACGTTCTCTGTCAGAATCTTATGAGAAAGTGTTCATCTTCCATGTTGTTTAAAAATAACCTACTCGTCAAAATCCCTGATCGAGTTAGATGTTGTCTATGTTAAGCGACATATTTTATTAATGTTTTTTTCTTTAATCTCCCTCACCATATAATATTAGTTGTATACAATTTAATCTCCCTCAAAATTGTATACAACTTTTTTAGGAAAAAAATTTATCGTGTAATTTGTAACCGAGCATCATGTAGTTTTTATTCATTTGAAAACGAAAATAAATTAATTCGATCTGATTGAGGTAACTTGCGTTATCAAAACCAATCTATCTCCTCCTTTAATTAATCTGTTCACGTTTACAGTTTTAAACTTCGGTATTCATTGTACCATAATATAAAGCCTTGGAACATTTATTTCTATAGGTTTGATGACAAGTTCATCATAAAATGAACCATCAATATTCGGCCTAAGCTCCCGAAACAATTCAAATATCATCGAAGTTCCACAGGTCCGTGAAATTGTGAAAGTTGGTGATGTCCTCCTCTTCATTGTGCTGCTGCTCCTCCTCCCAAATTGATCGCAATCTCTCCGAATTCCAGGTGAGGCATGTTGGAATTTTCTGCTAAATTCCTTAACAAACAGACAACACAAAAATGCTCTGTTTCTGCACAAAAAACTGATAATTTCATTTTCTAGACTTGGTGTTGCAGCAACAGGGTTCGGTGTTGCAGCAACACAGAATAACAGTCTGTTTTTGATAACACAGAAAAACAGAAAAATTTCTTACTGGAAACTGTATTGCGGCAACACAGTTTGGTGTTGCAGCAACGTTGCTCGTGGTGTTGCAGCAACGCGAGTTTTGACGTCAAGCCACTCGGTGTAACGGCAACGCGATTTTGACGCTAAGTCACTTTAAGAAAATTGACGCTTGGTGTAACAGCAACTAAAACAAGTTGGCGTCAAATCACCAATAGACTTACAGAGTGAAATCAAAGTGTTTTTGACACTTGGTGTAACAGCAACAGAAAATTAGCAAAACAGTAAACTTGTATTCGTGAACAATAAACAAAACTGATACAGTAAACTTAGCTGTTACAAGAGGAACACTTCAGTTCCAGAAATCGATTTTCTATCTCAGAAAATCGCAAGTTCAGCACTTTTGTGCATTTACAGAAGAGACACACTCTTGTTCTTCTAACCTTCTCTCAGAAACAGAACTGTTGTTCTAAAATTCTTACACTCACACAGAAAACAGAACTGTTGTTCTTTTCTGCTTATGCTGCCTCTCTTAGAAAAAACAGGACTGTTGTTCATGTATTTATATGAAAACAAATATCTGAATTAAACATTAAACTAAGTAAAATATCTGCTGATATTTATCTGCACATTTATTGCAGAAGGCGGTGATGCCTTTTTCGGTGGAAATAAGTCGGTTGCAGGGGAATTAATTTCTGCACATTTAATGTTCATTTAAAGTGCAAAATATCAGTGGACTTTTGCGGCTTCCGGATAACTGTTGAAATCAGATCTTTGTTCAGCATTTATGTGATGCAGTTGGAATTAAATTCCAACACTCCCCCTTAATTTCAACTGTTGCATACCCAGGGATTTCCTGAAATGATCAAAACTTTTCTTTGGCAATGGTTTTGTCAAAATGTGAGCTAGCTGATCCTCTGTTTTGCAGTGCTGCAAAACAATTTCACCATTGTTAACCAATTCACGTATGAAGTGAAATTTGGTATCTATGTGCTTTGTTCTTTTATGAAAAATAGAGTTTTTAGACAAAGCTATTGCTGAGCTATTGTCACAGTAAATGGTTGTGCCATTTTCCTGTTCATGACACAAATCTCTGAGAACTCTTCTCAGCCACACTGCTTGGCATGTTGCTGCTGTTGTTGCCACATACTTTGCCTTTGCTGTTGAGAAAGCCACAACTGGTTGCTTCTTGGAAGCCCATGAGATGGCTCCCAATCCCATATGAAACACATATCCTGATGTGCTTTTCCTATCATCAACACTTCCAGCCCAATCACTGTCAGTGTAACCTGTCAACCTGAAACTTTCAAAAGAGGAGTATAAAATACCAAACCCCTTCGTTCCATTCACATACCTTAGAATCCTCTTGGCTGCCTGCCAATGAGCCTCTTTCGGTCTTTCCATAAATCTGGAGATTAAACTCACAGCGTGCATAATGTCTGGCCTAGTTGCAGTCAAGTACATAAGGCTGTCACTATGCTCTTGTACAATTTTGGATCAAAATCCTTGCTGATGTCTTCTTTGGTCAATTTCAACCCCATTACAGTTGGAGTTACAGCTGCCTTGCTGTTCTGCATGTTAAATCTCTTCAACACTGCTTCTACATATTTATCTTGAGAAATGAAAACACCATTTTGACTTTGGTCTACTTCAATTCCAAGAAAATATCTTAAGAAGCCCAAGTCATTCATTTCAAATTAATTTTTCACGACTGCTTTAAAATCAGCAATGAGAGAAGCATCATTGCTAGTAAAAATTAGATCGTCTACATATAAAATAACAATAATAATCTTACCGTCATTCTCCTTTATGTAGAGTGTGGGTTCACCATCACACTTATCAAACCCATTCTCAATCAGATAAGCATCTATTCTGTTGTACCATGCTCTTGGAGCTTGCTTCAGCCCATAAAGATCCTTCTTCAGTTTACAAACTTTATGCTCTTGGCCAACAACTTCATAACCTGGAGGTTGTTCAACATAAACCTCTTCTTTTAACACTCCATTCAGGAATGCAGATTTAACATCCATCAGATAAATCTTCCATTTATGTTGTGCTGCAATAGACAACACTGTTCTGACTATTTCCATCCTTGCTACTGGTGCAAAGGTTTCATCATAGTCTCTGCCTTGTTGCTGCTTGTAGCCTTTCACAACAAGTCTTGCTTTGTGCCTGTCAATCTTTCCTTCAGCATTGCCTTTGGTCTTATAGACCCACTTAACTCCAATGGCATCTTTGCCTTCAGGGAGGTCCACTAACTCCCATGTTTTACTCTTTTCAATTGCACCAATTTCTTCATTCATTACTTCAATCCATTTATCTTCATTTATAGCATCTTCAAAATGAACTGGGTCATCAACATGACAATATAAAGCGAATAATGAATTCAGACCGGTATTAGTACTTACCTATCCTTGTTCATAAATCTCATTCAGATTTTTGAATCTTGGTCTTCTTGGTGTGCTTGGAGTTCCATCCGAACTTGAGGGTATTTCTGATCCCTGTGGTGTGCTTGAAGAAGCACTGCCTTGACTTCTTAAGGCTGTTTGAATTCCAGCTTGTGGTGTGGTTTGCTGAATTTGCTGTGGTGGAGGAGGAACCACCAAGGAAGGATTATTTGCTGTTGTCCCTTCCTGTTCTTCTTCATGAGACACAAGTGTCTTCACATTCATTGTTCTTTCCAAGCTTCCATCCCAAGCTTCATCTTCAATGAACTGCACATCCCTGCTTACTATCAATTTCTTGGTGGATGGATTATAGAGTTTGTATGCTTTTGACTCATCACAATAGCCAACAAACACACACTTCTCCCCCTTACTATCAAGCTTTCTCCTTAGCTGATCTAGTACATGTGCATAGGCTACACAACCGAATACTCTCATGTGAGTGACTGTTTGCTTTTGACCACTCCATGCTTCTTCTGGTATTCTGTTCATGACAACTTTAGTTGGGCATCTATTCAAGATGTAAACTGCGCAAGTGACAACTTCTTCCCAATAGTCATGAGGCAAGTGTTTTTCCTTCAGCATACTTCTAACCATGTCAAGAATGGTCCTATTCTTTCTTTCGGCAACACCGTTTTGCTGAGGTGTATACCTTGCTGTGAGCTGCTTTTGTATGCCATTCTCTCTGCAAAAACGCAGAAAGTCTTGGGAGATGTATTTTCCTCCTCTGTCTGTTCTGAGCACTTTGATGTAATGCCCACACTACTTCTCAACAAGAGTTTTGAAGTGGCAGAATTTCTCAAACACTTCACTCTTCTCTTTCAGCATATACACCCATGTCTTTCTGGTGTAATCATCAATGAAGGTTAAAACATATCTATTTCTGCCGAGTGATGGTACTTGCATCGGTCCACACACATCAGAGTGAACAATTTCCAAGGGTGCTTTTGCACTTATACTCTTTCCTGCTGGAAAGCTTTCTTTGTGTTGCTTGCCCAAGATGCAGCCTTCACAAAGGCTATCCCGCTTCTCAATCAATGGCAATCCCTTTACCATTCCTTTTCTGTGCAATAAATTCAGGCCTCCGAAATTGAGATGTCCAAATCTCAAGTGCCACAACCAATTCTCATCTTTCACTTGTTCCTGAAAGACTTCTTGTGTTACTGCTGCAATAGTTCTTCCTTCCTTCAAATCTTCCCTGAGTTTGAGAGGAAACATTCTATTGTTGGTCATCTGCACCTGTGCAATGATCTTCTTACTTGGAGGTATATCTCTAATTGTACACATATCATTTTTGAAGAACACGTTGTAACCTTTGTCAATGAGCTACCCAATGCTCAAAAGATTACATTTCAGGCCAGGTACATAGTATACCTCTAGCACAATCATCTGCTCTCCATTTCTTGCTCGGATAGTGACGCTGCCTTTACCCTTGACATCTATCTTACTATCAGTCCCTGTTGTTACCTCAGATTTCACATCTTCATCCAGATTGGCAAACATTGCAATATTTCCAGTCATGTGATTACTACAACCTGATTCTAAGAACCAAACATCTTCTTGTTTGTCTTGTGCAATGTTACATGTTAACAGCACATTATTTGGATTCTTATTTTCTTCATTTGCAAAATTAACATTCTGCCTACTATTCATGTCATTTTGTTTTTTCCTACATTCATTGGCATAGTGCCCATATTTCTTATAATAATGACATTGGACTTGGGATTTGTCATACCTTTGTCCATGAGCTTACTGTTTGTTTGAATCTTCATCTCGGTTCCGATTGCAGCTCCTTCCGCTTGTGCTTGCAGGATAATATCTGCCTCTGTTTTGGCTTCTTCCACGACCTCTGTTATTTGCTCTGCCTCGGCCTTTTCTTTGGCTGAAACACATCTGAGTCTTCAATGCTTGCTCGAAAGAGGAATCTGTTCCTCTACTCAGTCTGTGTTCATGAGACATAAGAGAAGCACTCAGTTCATCTACAGTGAACTGTAAGAGATCTTTTGTTTCTTCTATTGCTACCACAACAGCTTCAAACCTTGAGGGTAAACTTCTCAAGATCTTCTCTACGATCCTTCTTTCTTCAAGGATTTCACCATGAGATCTAATCTGGGTTATCAACCCAATAACCTGAGTGAAGAATGAATCTATTGTATCAGATTCCTTCATGCTGAGTGTTTCAAAGTCTCTCCTCAACATCTGCAACTTTGCAGTCTTCACCTTCTCCATGCCTTGATAGGCAGTTTTGAGAGTATCCCATGCTTCTTTAGACTTTGTTGCTGCTGCAATCCGTGGAAAGACACTTTAATGTACCGATTGGAAGAGTAAAAAGAGGGCTTTGGCATCCTTCTTCTTGTCACTCTTCAACTGATCTCTTTCTGCTGCTGTCAAAGCAGCCAGTGCTGTTGCATCTGCAGGTTCAGCATAGCCAGTTTCAACCAGCTCCCATATTCCTTGAGAAGCAAACAATGCTTTCATTTTTATGGACCAATCACTGTGATTTTTCCCATTAAACTATGGCAGTTGGGAATTTGTCAAACATGTTCCAGCATCTGCCATCTTAAAAGAAAAGAGATGCTGACTGTAAAATTAGAAACAAGTAAAAACTTTCTCTGCTGGAAAAAATCTGCTCTTCAAACTTCTTACAGCTCCTACAGTGAAAAACAATCTCTGTTTTTAACTCACTGAGTGCCTAGACTAGCTCTGATACCATGTTGGAATTTTGAGGTGAATTCCATAACACAAAACATCAGAGAACAACTCTCTGATATGATGGAATTTTTTGCTAAATTCCTTAACAAACAGGCAACACAAAAACTGCTCTGTTTCAGCAAAAAAAACTGATAATTTTGTTTTCTGGACTTGGTGTTGCAGCAACAGGATTCTGGTGTTGCAGCAACAGGAAAAACACTCTATTTTTAATAACACAGAAAAACAGAAAAAATTGCTTTCTGGAATCGGTGTTGCGGCAACACAGTTTGGTGCTGCAGCAACGCTGCTCGTGGTGTTGCAGCAACGCGAGTTTTGACGTCAAGCCACTCGGTGTAACAACAACACGATTTTGATGCAAGTCACTTTATGGGCGTCAAAATTACTTATAAATTTACAGTGAGACAGTTGACGCTTTGTGTAACAGCAACTAAAAGGCGTCAAATCACTAATAAATTTACAGAGTAAAAACAAAGTGTTTTTGACACTTGGTGTAACAGCAACTGAAAATCAGCAAAACAGTAAACTGATAAACTGTAAACTTGTATTCATGAACAATAAGCAAGCTATTACAAAAACTTAGCTGTTACAAGAGGAACGCTTCAGTTCCAGAAATCGATTTTCTCTAACTCAGAAAATCGTAGGTTCAGCACTGTTGTGCATTTACAGAAGAGACACACACTTGTTCTTCTAACCTTCACTCAAAGACAAAAAAATAGAACTGCTGTTCAGAAATTACAGAAAACAGAACTGCTATTCTTTTCTGCTTACGCTGCCTCTCTTGCGCTTCCTTGCTTGAAAACAGAACTGCCGTGCATTACATTTATAGGAAAATAAATATCTATGTTAAACTATAAACAAAGCAAAATATCTGTTGATCTTTATCTCTGTATTTATTACAAAAGGCAGTGATGACTTTTCAGCAAAAATAAGACGGCTGTCTGCAGGGGATTTAATTCTGAATTTAAAGTTCAAAATATCAGTGGATTTTTGCGGCACCGAACAATCTGAAATTAATTGCTGAAGATCAGATCTTGGTTCTGTATTAATTGTCTGCAGTTGGAATTAAATTCCAACAGAAATATGGGTCTTTACCCTAGGTCTTGCGACTATGCCGAACAGTCGGGTTAAGCTACCTGATTGTTTGGCACTAACCTTTAGATTTTTTTTCAGAACTTTAGTTCTACCCTGGTTAATACTTAAAAGCTAGAATTGCATGCTTCCTTCAATTCGACTTATCTAGCATAGTTATTTCTTTCCAAGAATATTCGACAATTATTCTTCTAGTGATAATGTTAACCAGAACAGGGATTCATCTTAAGGATCAATATTTCTGTTTCTTGAAATCAATATTTTCCTTCAGTAAAATTTCTGGTTTATCGCTATTTCTTTGTACCTCCCTTCCTGCATTGAATACCTGCACCTGCAACCTGTGCTGCATACAACCTATTGGTCGTTGATTATTGTTATGGCCCTTGGAAAATAGGCAGCAGAAACATCTATTCCAATACCCATTCTGACCCTTAATCTTTCAGCGTCATGGAATTCAAATGACAAAAGATGGTGAACTGATTCAACCGATTTGCCTCAAGACGCAACACAGCGAATTTTCAAATCCTGACACATTTCGAATGATGTAATCTAACGCGCAACCGTAGAAATCACGGCCATTGAATGCTTTCTCAGATGAAGAATATTCCCCTGTGATGAAATCCTCTCGATTCATTTTTAAAAAAATTGAAAATCTGCTCGCCCACATCCACCCTAGGTTGAGTTATATACGCCTATCGGTGAACTACCATAAAACCTCCATAATGTTTCCAACTTCATCTCTTAAAAGTAAGGCAAATATCAAGAGATGGATATTTCAAATTTAGATGAAGATTATGGCCTTTAAGGCATATATGAAGCGATGGATATTTCAGATGTAGAGGAAGATTATCATAAGGGAAGGGGGGGCAAGTTATTGAGGTATTATTTTTATATTTATTAATCAAAAGTAGAAATGATATAAATGTGTTATTTTAATCATTTTACTAATATGGTTGTGTTATTTAGTGGCAGAGGATTAGTTCATTATGCTGGATTATAATTGATCTTGGTTTACTATTTTTAAATATGTCCGCAAAGTTATGGTTAATGGATTATGGTCAACTAATGATTGACTATATGATTATGGTTTTTCAAATTAAATTAAAGTTTTTTATGATTGATTGTAATTGACTATGGTGGATCATGTTGCCTATGGCTGAATGTGGTTGACCAAGTTGGGCATTCATGATGAAAATGATGGACCATGGTTAATTATAATTGTCCATTTTGATGATGGCTTACCATGGTTTTACCTTTTTTCCCATGGTTCACTTTGGTTAAATATGGGCAAATTATGGTTGATCATGGTTGCAATTGTTAATTGTGGTTGACCTTCCCAAACCATGTTTCACAATATTTAATTATGCACGCCAAGATTGACCTTGGTTGATCATAGTTGACCATGCTAACCATGGCTGTGAATGGTTTAACAATGTCTAACATGGTTAAGAGTGATTGATCAAAGATGACCATGCTTGCTCACTGTCAAATAAGGTTGACTATTGTTGACTATGGTTGCCCATAGTTGAATAAGATTGTCATGGTTGCCTACTACTAAATAGGATCAAGTTGCTTCGTCAACCATGACCAATTTTGGTCAACTATGAATTGACTAGACCATCTAACTACATTAATAAATGTGGTTGATATTCTCTAATAATCATATTTTCCACCTTTCATAATGTATAGGTTAATATCTTAATGTGTAAATTGATATATTATTCATCTGTTATTATATGTAAGTTAACTTGTTATTAATATGTTGTTGGATAAATCAATTTCTAATTATTATTGTGACATTATTAAGTTATTAGTTTCTAATAATATTATAAATTATTAAATTTTATTAATAACTTTATAAATATAAACTATAATTATAATAATAATAATAATAATAAATTATAACTTTTTAAATTTGAGTTTGGTTTACTAAAGTTGATTATGATGATTAATAAAGTATTTTAAAATCATATTACTAGCTTAGTGAAACATCATGGACTTAGAATGTGTCTGCATGAACCAATATTGTGATTGAATTATGTGTAGATTAATATATTATTAATATGTTAAATGTATAGTTATTAATATATTATTACCAAAAAAATGAAGTTATAAAAATACTATAAAGTTATTAATAATATTATTAAATTTATATACCGTATTAATAAATCTTATTAAATATAAAACTTAAGTCATGCTTGAGTATGGTTTATTATGGCCAACATATAGTTGTTTATTGGTGACCACAATTTCCCATAGTTCATTATGGCCAACCATAATTAACTATAGTTTATTGTGATTGACCTTGTAAACTTAGGTCAACCTAGTAAGCCTAAGTCAACCTAATAAACCTATGTCAACCAACTAAGGCTAGATCAACCTAATAAACCTAGGTCAACTTAGTAAACCTAGGTGAGACTAGTAAACCCAAGTCAACCTAGAGCCTTGTAAGCCTAAGTGAACCTAGTAAACCTTGTAAGCTTAGGTCAAACTAGTAAGCCGAGGTTAGCATAGTAAACATAGCGAACTTAGAAAACCATGGTCAATCTAATAAACCTAGTAAACTTGGAGATTGAAATCTAGTATTAAACCTAAGTCAACCTAGGTCAACTTAGTAAATCTAGTAAGGCTAGGTTAAACTAGTACACTTGGGTCAACCAAGTCAACCTAGTAGACCTTGCGAACCAAGGTCATCCTAGTAAATCTAGGTCACAATGTGATAGCATTCATTGCTTTTCAAATTGCAATGTAATTTGTTATTCATCATATTATGACATCATTTGTCCTTTGTCACTTTGAAATGATGTTTGTGATTCAATACATTTTGTTTAGTGGAACAAGGTTGACTATGGCTAAATATATTCAATTTATTGTTGAAGACGATATGAAATAGTCAAAATATAGTTGCCAATGGATGGCCATGATTGTCCACACCTAACTATAATTGACTATGCTAGATTATGATTGACTACGGTTCATTAGAGTTGTGCATGTTTGATAATGGTTAATCATGTTTTCTTGAGATTAATGATAATCAACCATGGTTAACTATAGTGAACCATGTGACCATAGTTGACTATGGTAAACCTAATAAACCTAAATCAAACATCTTAAACCTTAATAAATGTGTAATAATAGTTGTATAAAATTCTACATTTTTACCATGCTCCATTGTAATAAAAAAATTAATATTCAAATATAAAATTGCTTTTGAAAAATCATTTGTATTCTCATACTATAACATTTTATATAAACATAAAAATATTTTACATATACAAAGAAATTATAACATTTTTATATAAACATAAAAATATTTTAGATATAGAAAGAAATGATATTGTAACATGGATGGTTAGAAAATAAATTACCATTTATATTTATATACTTAGGTTTATTTTAATTTTTAATTTATTTATTCTTTTAACATTACTCAAAATAGGATAATATTTTTAATATATACTTAGGTTTATTTAATTTAATTTATTTATTCTTTTAACATTACTCAAAATTAGGATGTAATAATATTTTGAAAATATTAAAAAAATGTTTGAGAGTTTAATTTTTAATTTATGTTACAAGATTGTAATGAATATGGTTTCTCAATATTTTTCTCTAAAATATATGTAATTAAATAACAGATGTATGAGATGTATTTAAATTCTATATGAAATCTAGGATGTACTTCCATCCTTTCGAATCACCATAGTATTAATCAAGCATACTTCATCATTGACTACAATTTTCTAAAGATATATCTCAAAAAAAAATTAAAATTTTAAAAAGGAGGTTTGAGAGTTTAATTTTTAATTTATGGTACAAGATTGTAATGAATATGGTTTCTCATTATTTTTCTCTCTCAAATATATGTAATTAAATAATAGAGGTATGAGATGTATTTAAATTCTATATCAAATCTACGATGCACTTCCATCCTTTCAAATCACCATAGTATTAACAAGGGAGCCACTGCCGTAGCGGTAGTCCGTGCCGGGGTTAATTTTAACATACTATTAACTAGAACAGGTATAGAAAATGATGTTAGCCTATTATATGTTCCCCATAAAATATATGCCACTGTTAACAAGAACAGATATGGAAAACGATGTTTCCGTCCAATTGCAAAACAGATATAGAAAATGATGTTTAATCTTCACACATTTATAAAAATGGTATCGCATATAAATAATAACATAAAATATTTTTTGCTTGCCTCTTTAACTTCTCCATTAAAGTTCTTTAGCACGTGCATGAATAAGTACTATGCACATCTCAATTCGCTAAGATCTCCTCAACAAATCTCTGCACATTATTGGCTATTCTGCAAGCTCTGATGGTGATTTTAATCTTCCTAAGCAAAAGCTTTCAACACAATTGTTATTTCAGGGTTAAACAATCAGGAGCTCAAAATCCTTCAATGTGCAACGAATAGTGTCTTAATAACTACCATAGTTGGTATTTCATTTTGGTTATAGTGCTTTGTAAAAATATTGTTTGACATTATCGAGAAAATAGGTATAAAGTGAGCATGTAAACAATTAAACAATTTGAATAACAAATATGTGAGTATTTAATTCAAGGTTCCTAGACTTGGTCTTTATGAGGTTGAGCACATAAGAGTTATAAAAGTTATTTAATGATGCATAAGACTATTATTATTGATGAAATGACTCTACATATCACCTGCGTGACAAACTCTACGGTCATCTATATGGAAATACAATTGCATATACTAAATTGTGAGGTTGAGCACATAAGAGTTATAAGAGTTATTTAATGATGCATAAGACTATTATTATTGATGAAATGACTCTACATATCACCCCGTGACAAACTCTACGTCATCTATATGGAAATACAATTGCATATACTAAATTGTTCGTACATATCACCCGCGTGACAAACTCTACGTCATCTATATGGAAATACAATTGCATATACTAAATTGTTCGTTCATAAAATAATTAGCAAAAAAATCAAGTTTATGCGAATTCCCATAGCTATTCTAGGCATTAAAGTTTCAGGAACAAAGTTTAAGCAAAAAGATCAAGTTTATGTGAATGCCGACAGTTGTTCTGTGCAGGGCATTAAAGTTTCAGGACGAAAGTTTAAGCGCCTAATGTCGGTAACTGTTCTGGAAAGTAAACGTGGTGAGAGACTAGATGAAACATGTATTCATGCCTCGGACGAATATTTGCCTTTTTTTCTATGTGGTGACAAAGCTTCGAAGGAAGTTACAAAATGGAAAAAGGAGTAACAGCTCAGAAAATTACAAACAGCCCACCTAACTGATCGCTTCCTCCCACAGGCTGCTCTTTGCGAAAAAGGTATGTAAAACCCCAAGTATCTGTTTCCATTACGGCCATGTATACCACTTACGCAGTTTTTCAGTTTTCTTTCAGGTCAAAATGCTGATTGTCACAAGCTACCTTCATAGAGCGTCGGTACTACTTCAGACCCTCGCCGATTTCCATTGGGACAGCAAATGCTATCATGGGGATTATATTTCTGCTTTTGCAGCCTCAAACAACATTTAAAATGACCTATGTGGCCCATGGCTGCGAGTGTGTGAGTGGTTTATACTCTTGTGGTGTTCAAACTTAAATGGGGTAGTTTAACAGTTGACCAACCTTCCATTCCCCTTTTCTTTATTTAATTTGTTGGGTTCAAGTTTGCTATGGTAGGAATTTTTTGGAATTTTAAATTTTAGCTATGTAATTTTGTGTAATTTATATAAATCTAGTATTTCATTTCTCTGAATTTACTATTTCACTAAGATCATATTATCGAGTTCCAATTAGGATAAGAAAATAAACATCTAATAGAGCTTAGCCTGCTCCACTTTAAAATCAGCTAAAAAAAAATTAGAATTTTGATTATTGCTATTCAAAATTGCAAAACCTTTTTGAAAACATATGTATTCTATTTATCAGATTTGATTCAAATGAAACCATAACATGTTGTTTCACTGGACGTAAAATTTACATAATGAAAATGATTTTCCCAGACATTCATAGGCATGAGATTTGTGTAGGCGAACCACATATAACAGTCCAATTCCTTCTCTCCAATGAAATCTGGTAATACAAAAAATTAGACATCCAACATTTCACAAATCTAAATCAATTCGATTTATCGAAATCAGAGGATACGGGAAGTTAGATCTCTAACTTCAGGGAGATCTAAGTCGACTCAAATTTAAACAAATTTCCAAAAGCAATTGTTTTACAGAATGTGCATGCTTCCCTTCATACAATTTTTGAGAATCTGAGTGCTTATTGTATTTTGATTGTTTCCTTCTCAACAACTAATATCCTTTTTTAACTTTGATAAATGACTCAACAAATCTTATCATCAAACTGATAGGTGAATTCTGCAAAGTCAAAACAACATTCGAACTGCCCTATCTGTTACCATTTTAATGAACAAGGGCATGATATAGCAGAAATCGCGTAGAGAAATGAGCCAAATCCCTTCAAAAAAAACATAATAGCCATCCCTAACCTTTCCTTCCCGCAACCATAATTTCTTTGATTACAAATAAAACATTGTTTCTCTTCCCTTCGGTAACATTGATCGCCATTAATAAAAGCTCATCGCTGAATGCAGCATCAACCCATCGAACTGCTGTTCAACTCAGCAGGTCAATGCTGCACTCAATGATGAGCATTTACCTCAACACAGAATTTGTGAATAAATAATACAAAAAGTTGCGCTACAAGATAATGGGTAGCTGCCGAGAGGCACTGGTTTGAATATGTGCGCCTATAATAGAAGATATTTCTAAGCCTCGAATTCATGAATGCAAGAGTAGCTTAGCTTGGTTTAGAAATTGATTAGTGTGGAATGGAGTTGTCTAATGAGGTCACTTTATGGCTTCCTGAAATTCGTGAAGAATGGAAAAATGGATTCAGCAAGATCCCTTCAATTTTTCAAATTCCCCAACAATTTTTCAAATTGACTTAGAAAACATTTTTCTGAAAAATTCCCTTTTGTTTAATTTAAATTTCCTGCTATTTAACAAACCCTCTGCTATTGTTTAATTTAAATTTCCTGCTATTTAACAAACTCTCTGCTATTTAACCAAACCTTGCTTCAGTATCCTGAAATTATTTTCTTCAATTTACTGAATATATTCAACAAATTATGATGGAAAAAAAAATACCTCGTCTAGTTTTCCCTTAGAAATCTTCTCCACTCAGTTTTTGCGCACCAAAATTCTCTGTGGATCTGGAAGCTTCTTTCTGAGGCCAACTTCTTTCTCTGATTAGTAGGCTAGTAGCTTCTTTCTCCTCTCTCTGGCACACAACCCTTCAAGCGAGCAAGACCACGGTTCTGGCACGCAACAACTCCACTGACAGCACCTTCCTCTTTGCTGGACAACAACTCTTTCCCTCACACACGCAGGCTCCGCCCGCCTTCAACAACTCTGACACGTAACAGCACGGATAGTGCCTCTCCACGCAGTGTTCCTCTCCATGCAGTGTTTTCGTTCACGCTCCAGGCACATGAAGAAGCCGCTGCCTGAAACCTATCCACTTGAATAAGACGAACAGGAATACAAAAGAACAGGAAAAGTGAAGGTTGCTGACTGAACATGACGCAGGGTGACTGAATACGTTGTTGTGATGTGATAAATGGCGGAAATGTGAAGTGATAAATGGCGAGAAGAAGCTGACTGAGAACACAGACACCTAGGCACCTGGACTGCATGCAATTTATGCGTCTCTTACCATATGCCGCCATACCCTTGCTCACTCGCACATTTTTTTGAAAAACTTATGATAAAACAATTTGCTTTTGCTCGCTCGCACATTTTTTTGAAAAACTTATGATAAAACCACTTGCCTTCACTGGAATAACATCGGGGCACGTGAGGCCGGCAATAAGACCTCCAAACAAAAACATTGGATAAAAATTTGTTGCGCCGAACATTTTATTTGAAACATTGGTTTAAACCTTAAATATACTGAACATATTAATCGGTCAAAGTGATTTAATAGTTGGTCAACACCATATCGAATGCTATAGTCCCTGCTATGTCGGAGGCAGGGACTAATAAGCATACTTCATCATTGACTACAATTTTCTAAAGATATATCTCAAAAGAATAATATTTTGAAAATATTAAAACGGAGGTTTGAGAGTTTAATTTTTAATTTATGTTATAAGATTGTAATGAATATTGTTTCCCATTATTTTTTTCTCAAATATTTGTAATTAAATAACAGATGTATGGGATGTATTTAAATTCTATATCAAATCTATCAAGGATATTATTAAGGAATGTACTATATGAACTATTAATTATACATTTTTGTTTTCAAAAATTTTAATTTATTTTATTTAAAAAAAACATTTCGCTATTTTAATTTTCAGTGAGCTAGAGTTCTTTATCCATGTTGCTATATCCCCATCTTTTGTCTATCTATTTCATTCCAGGTTGATGTCACATGTTGAAGCTCCCATCCCTAGGGTGAGGAAACAAGACAGGTTCATTATCTAAAAATTAAAAAATTTAAAACAAATATCTTTATTTTAATATATAAAAGTAATAATATAACATATAATAAAAATATAATTACAAGTATCTCCATTTTAATATATAAAAGTAAATACATAGGCATCTCATATCTATGACATTGTAGCATGATCATTAGATTTAATTTTCCAATTTGTATTTCATTTTTACTGAAAAATATTTTATTTCATATATAAAATTTGAGAAATTATATAGAATTAGCATAATCACATTAATAAATGTGGTTGATATAGGTTGATTGGAGTCATTTTCATTAGTAGATTAGCTTGTAAAAAGCGGAAAATGTTGTCAATCAATGTATATAAACCAATATTTGCTAATGTGGTTGTGTTAGTTGAAAGTTGATGTATGTCGGACGGATTCATAGAACATAGTTGACTATGGCTCATGTTGATTGACTATAGTGTAGAATGATTGATAAGGATTGACCATGGTCGATCAAGGTTATTGCTAGTTGTTGTTGGTTGATGATGGTTGACCATTGTTGAAAAGGGTTGACAAGGATGACCAAATGTGGTTGAATATGGTTGACAAAGGTTGGTCCTAGTTGACCATGTGCCACCATTAATGTAACAATGCCAATTTATGTTACATTAATATGTACTATTGTTACATTAATTTTACATTAATGTTGACCATGGTTAATCATTGTCAACCATTATTGAACATGGTTGATATCACATTAATGTTACAATAACGGTTATAGTAATGATTGAAGAAGGTTGACGAAGGTTGACAATTGTTGATAAAGGTAGGCATTGGTCCAAGGTTCGCCAACTAGGGATTAAGAGGATAGATTACGGGTGGCATTAATTGATTATGCTTGGCTATGGTTGACCATGATCACATAATTAACGAAGGATAAAGAGGACAAATTATAGTGGATGAAGCATGATCAGGGATGGTTACGTTCACTGTGGTTGGACATGCATGGGTATGGTTTCACTATGTTGTCCATAGTTGATTGTGGTTAAAGATAGATGGCCATGGTCACCACGGTTGGCCATTGTTTAGTTTGTTTGACCATGATTGAATATGGTTGAACTATGTTTGTTCATGGTTGAACTTGTTTGACAAATGTTGGCTACAGTCAATTATGGGTGATTTTTGTTAAACATGTTTGACCATAGTTATCAACGTTTAACTATGGATGACTATGGTTGATCATGTGGGATATGATTGATCATGTAGACCACTTAGCCATGTTTTACCATGGTTGATTATGTTTACATGGCTAAGCATCATTTAACCAAGTTCATTGTGGTTGACCACATTGTCTATGGTTGTTTATGGTTGAAAATGGATGAACATGTTGACCAACTAAAGTATGTATGGCCATGGTTGACTATAGATGAGATAGTTTGACCATATTTAAGTATGGTTAAACTTTTTTACCATGGTTGGGCTTATTTAACCATGGTTGATAATCATAATTTATGCTTTACTATGGCTGAACATGGTTGTCAATGTTTAACTATAGACGCTTATGGCAAACCATGTTGACTATGGTTAATCATTTTTTACCATGGTTGACCATGTAGATGACTTGATCATGTTTAATAAGGGTTTCTTGTATTCTGCATGTTGTCTATGGCTAACCGTGGCTTCAACAAGTTTGTTGTGGTTGACCTTGTTGTTTATAGTTGAGTAGGAAGAACATGTTGACAAAGTTTGGCCATGGTAAACCATGGGACGATGTGGTTGACATACTTAACGTTGATTGACCAAGATAACTATAGCTTACCATCATTAACATTGTTTTTTTTTCATATTGCGAAATAGATATTTGTTCAACAAATAACAATGTCATTTTTTATTGCTCAAACTACAAAATAATTTTGTCTTCATCACATTATGTCACTTTTTATTTCTCACATAACGCTTGAGTGGGCCTAATGATTAAGAGCATGTGTTTCCTCCTAAGAGATCACAAGTTCAAAACCAAAGGGGGATAATTATGTATGTCTTCGTAGACTTAGCAATCAAATCACTGCGTCGAGGTGGGTTCCTTGTCCCACAAACAATGGCGTCTCTTACACCAATTTGGTGTATGGTTTGGCTATGACCTAAAAATTGGATAATAGTAATAATAATGTAATTTTTTGTTTGTCACTTTACAACATCAAGTTTTATTTTTTTCAACTTGTAATGTTTTTTGTCAAGTTATGGTTGACTATGGTCTAAATTGTTTAATGATATTTGAGCATGATTGATTATGGTTGACTTTGCTTGATCACGCTAACAATCCTTTATAATATTTTAGCATGCAAATGAAAGTTGATTTTGGGTTGATAATGTGCACCCCTTGCTAGCCATAGGTGATAATGGTTAACCGTGGTTGTACATATAGAGACAGTCAATCATAGTTTACCATGTTTTCAATGGAAGATTATGCTTGACTGCGGTTGCCCATGGATGAATAATATAAACCATGGTTGAGCTATTTTTATGATAGGAGAACAAGGTTCACCATTATTGTACTTGGTGATCATGTTTGACCATGGTTGATTTTGCTTGAAAATTTCTATCCATGGTTGACTATGGTTAAGAATAGGTAAGTATTCATTAACCATTTAGGTAAATTTTTAACTATAGTTGATAATGGTTAATTATAGTTGATTTTGACAAACCATGATTAGTCATGGTAATCATGATTGATAATGTTTCATCATGTCGGCCATGGTTTTCCTTCATATTACCATGTTTGACCTTAGTTAACCATGGTGAACATGGTGGTCCATGTTGACCATGGTTTATAATGGTTGACCTTGTTTGTCTATCGATGAACATTGTTAGCTATGGTTGAGCTTGTTTGAACATGGTTAAATAAGGTTGATTTTAGGTAATTTAATTGACTGTTAAATTGCTTGCATTTATATCTCAATTTGGGTATGTGAACTTGTGAAGTACACTATACTGTATGTGATAGGAGATTAGCCTTCAATATTTATGCATAAATGAAATGAATTGGAAACTTCGAAAGGAATTAGATTCTTTAATATGAACTATTAAAGTGCTAAGATTTTGGAAAGGAAATTAATGTTAAACTAGAAAAAAACATAAAGATTATTGATCTAAGAAAAAATGAGATTTTACCCTGTGAAAGCATGGAGATTTTGTTCTAAAACTTACAAACTTTAATCTATGGGACCATGAACATTTTAATCTAGGAAAGAATAAACATTTAATCTATGGAAAGCATGAGTTTTTAATCTATGATAAGAATAAGCAATCAATCTATGTAAAACAAACCATTCATGAGAATATGATAGAAATGGAAAGCATCTATACTATTCTTGCAGGTCTCCAAGAGGCCCTCCAGTGGATTGCAAGGTGTTGAAAACTCAAATCAGAAGGAAGAGATTTAAATCACCAATTTCATTCAGAGTTGTTCCATATTAAAAAAATTACATTGAATGAGAAAGAAAATACAGTTCTTCTCCTTCAATAATAAGCAACAATTACAAATTAAGATTATCCTTGACATCTCTAATCGTCCTTCACATCTCTGATCATCCCTCCTCTCATCAAAGAGACTACAATTTATAGAATTTTGAGACAATTAACAAAGTCATAATTTTCTTGCTTGAGTTTTGGTCATGAGATCAAATCAAATAAAATTTCATGGATTTTTAGATCAACGATCAGCCCTGATCTGATCAAACTTATCTCTATGCCACAAATTTGCTAAAGAACATCTTGTTTAGGCCTTTTTGTTGACTATGCATTAAATGAAAAATTGAAAAATCATATATCCATATAATCTGCAAAATAAGGCTCCAAATAACTTCGAACATCTCTCAAATGGTAATGAATTTAAGAAAACTACTTATTGACATCATAATTGGGCCCATGCTAAACAACACCCATGTTATTTTTTAAATTCACTTTCATATTCTCAAAAAACATGTTTGAAGTTGACTGGTCAAAATTGTTGTGTTTTTACTATGATTTGATGCTGAAGGTCCGCACGTGCAAGATGAGTGGAATTTAACCAAGACAAATCCATATTGGAGCTTCTAGAAACCAAGTCTAAGTGTCATATTTCCTTCTAGAGTGGTGCTTCTACCTCAACCATGGATATAGCTATGGAAACTTGACAAAACTGCAGCAACTTGAACTTTCTAAACTGTCATTAGTAAAACCATGCAAAATTTTTCTTAATTCATTAAAAATAATAGAAATAATAATAATAAATGATGTAAACATGTATGCGTGAATTTGGTGCATTTATGAAGAAATGAGGTTAAAAATGATGACAATGGGTGAATGGAATTATGCGAAGATGGATGGTTTCATCAACAAAATTATGACAAGTTGGAGGTCCAACATTCCCCCACACTAGATATTTTTCATGACCTCATGCAAACAAATCATTGCAAAGTTTCATAATCCAACCAGTTCTTTGTGTTCCTTTATTCTATCGTTTCAACTAAATCCTTGACCAAAGCTCCAAGAGAGCAATATTGACCTTTTATCTCAATAAGATGCACTTTCCTCTCTTTGTTTTTCAAGATTACTAATCTAGTAGCATAACTCTTTGTTTCTATACTTTCTTCTTGTGTCATTAGATTAATAAAGAAGAGTTACCCATCCTCCTTTGAAAGTCAAACAACTTGAAGTCTTCAGTCTTCACATACGAGGTTGCTCATGGATGCTATAGAGGTAGAAGAGATACCTGCTGATTTGTTCTTTTCTTAATAAAAGCAATGCTTAATTATTTATTATATGAAACTTATGTGAAAGGAAGGAATTCCCACACAGTAGCATTTCCAAGTACTTATCATTATTTTAAACCTTTGCAAATATAGCTCTATCAATAACTTAGAAACAACTTACAAGTTTCTTTCCACTACTTACTTGAGCTCAAATTGTTCAAGCCTTGGTAGAATACCGTATTGTGAAGAATCCATCAAGACTTTTATTCCATCTATAGAATGTGATTTCCATCCTTGTTAAGTTCATCCCATTAGTATGGCTAGAAATGATCATATATTTCATCCCATAATGATTGTCTTCTTATCATCCATGCATAACAACCAATCATATTTCACCAATGTTATCAAATAGTTTCCTCATAAACTAATGAATCAAGAAGACTTCCCAATGTGAGATGAGTTGCACATAAGGCAAAATAAGAGTTTTTGGTGATGGTTATACAACTTATCAAAGCCTAAAATATGCTTCCAAGTGATTTCAAGAGTGCATTAACAAAGCCTTGTTGCAACCTTCTTCTTCTTGTGGATTTGTACTCATCAATTCTTGGTTTCCATTAAAAATTTGAAGATGAATAATATGACACATAATTTAAGTGCTTCATGTACCTTTTGATCATGTGCTACAAACATGTACCATGAATTTAAGTTTTTCTATTTGTAAAATAATTCTTCTTCTCAAGCACATAAAGTTGATGGACCATTGAGGAAAGCATGGATTAATAAGAGAAAGTTTAAACAAGAGAGTGGTGAAAGCATAGAAGAACATCATTATGACCATGGAAAAACTTGATATGATTGCATGGGTGGTAGGAATTTGTTGATAAAGAATCAATCATAGCTTGTGGAATTGGTTGTTAAAGGGTATGACAAAGCATAATGGGAGATAAATTGGAATTACATGTTTGCAATAACTTTTCATCAAAATTTCTAGAATTTTTAACAAATTAAAAAGTTTAAAGCTATTTTTACCTCAAGTTTTCCTTTTGGAATTGGAAAATAAAACATGATATGATGACTGATTTGGTGTTAACTTGCCTCAAGTACTCTGCTCCATGATGTGTTGACCAACAATTTGACCTTGCTCCACAAAATGTATATTTTCATGTAACAAACTTGTTTTTTCCAATTTCTCTCAAATGATAAATTGGATTATCCTAATTTTTTTTGAGATTATTTCCATTAATATTATGCATATTCTACAAAATATATCATCCAACGGGTGCAAAAAATCTCGAGAAAATTGAGAAATGGCAGTACGTAAAAGTGACCAACTTCTTGAAAAATACACACTAGTATTTCTTGAAATTTTGTGTATTTATTTACCCTACCTCAATACATTTACCATAAAAAATTTAGGACCAATTGATGCACAATTTTGAAGATATGGTCAAATCAATTTCTGCCATGTTTCATTCTTCATGTTGCCACAAATGTTACAAAAAAAAAAAAAAACAATGCATGAACTCATTTTAAGGCCAAATTGAGTGATTCCAAAGGAAAACATTTTATTTTTACCTTCTCTACCACTACATGGCTTCAGGATCCACTTTTGATGATGAAAAAGAGTTGTTGTGAAAAGAATACCAAATTATGTCCTAATTTGTGCATTGTGATAAAAATTGAAAATCTGCCTTAAAATCCTACTGAAAAGTCTTGAAAAAATGCACTTTTTTGTAATTATGTCCACGTCTTATTCAATTTATCATATTTTTAGAAAACCCAGAAGCTTATAATTTTTTATTTCTATTCCAGTCTCTTGCAATATTTGTGCCAAATTTGCCTCTAGAACAAGATGCTACAACAAAAAACAGACTGTTACAACAATCGCTACAGAAACTGCAACTTTCCGTAGTTGTTACAGAAAATGTTAATTTTTGTAGAAATTTGTTTTCTCTGAGTTTGAATTGCATGTTTGAATTGTGTATTGCATGATAAAGTAGAAACTATGAAACCTAATGCATATTGATTGAAATAGGCCCAATTTTATTGTTTTGCTTGAAAATGAAATGAATGAAAACACATTGTAATGGTGTCACCATGTTGTTGTTGAATGACAAAAAGATAAACATGATTCTACAAGAAACCAATAAAGTATGCTGCTACAAGTTGTTGTTGATTCCATAAAACCATATAATATTCATCAAAACCAAAATCCTTGGTACAATTCTTACCATGCGAATAAATGTGTCGAAGTTGAGCATGGAAAGGAATAATTGGATTATCGATCACTAATGAAAATAGAAAGAAATAATTGGATTATCGATCACTGATGAAAATAGTTAACAAATGTAAGACAACTTACCGATAATGTAAATGAGTGTCAAGGTACCTGAGTGCATCTTAACAGGGACAAATGAATGTGCCGAAGTTGAGTCACCTGCAAGATCTAACAATCAAGAGACATTGTTTTATTTCCATTGTTGTCAACGAGGAGGCTTGCCATTGATGTATGCAAGTTCTAAGGCACTCCAAATAATCTCGAATATTTACCCTAGATAAGATGTTGAGGTCGATGGGACAATATCTTTTGGAAGGTCGGCCTTAAGGAATTGCACATTAGCCAACTCGAGCATAGAACCAAAAATGATATGAGGAACCATAATAAAATATTGAAACCATCATAAAGTTGTAGAAATTATTGTGAACTTTGCTTGCCAGTTGCCTGGTTTTCAAGAAAAGCTCATGTCTAATTGCTCCAACAAGCTCGTTTTCATAATAGGGCTTATTTTTGTCTTTAATTTTTTATTTTTTATTTTTTATATGTCTTACTCTACTTGAAAAAGAAATCTCGTTCAAGTATATGAATACTTCCAATGGAACCATGTGTGTAACAAAATGATAGATAAACTCATATGCAGGTTTGAAATATACTCTTTGATATGTACCAGTATATGAGAGACCAACTGCCTTGATTGAGATGATGTTAGAAGATACTAAAGAATGGAAGATTGGGATGCAATGACTGCCTTGAACCAAGATTCAATGTAATCCTGTCTTCCTTGGCTTCCGCTATCATGCCATGCAAGTCTTCAGAGATCTAATTTCCATTCATTGAATATGGTGATAGGCATGCATGAAACTTTTCAATCCCGTGTTACAACAAATGCTCTTTATTGACACACATCCATGATTCCTGGACCTTATCTGAATGTTATTCTTTTGGTTGTTGTTATTCAATGGAAACTAGAGAATCATTGTGCAACACCTCAAAATTGTAAGTGGATTAAGGTGTTTTATTGTTGGGAATTTTAAATGGTTGTACAGGGAGTGGAGTGGGAACAGATCTTTGGGGTGTTTGCATGGGTGGTAATGTGAAAGGTTGAATTGAGGTCAATTGAGCGTGAAATTGATGTCGTTGTGTAGGTGAATGGTATGGATGACATTGAGATTGGTATTGAGGATAATAAGGAAATTATTGAAGATGTGGTGGATTTCTTCTGTAAGGCCCTTGCCAGCCTAGTTGCTAAGGTTGGTTTGGAGGTTGGGATTGATATTTCCAAGGTTGTCAAGGCAACGGTGTTTTCCAATTACTTTGTGATTGTTGTGCATAATGTGAATTAAGATCTTGCATCATACTAGAGTGATGAGTCTTCCATGGTCTTCTTGGAGCTGCATAATAGAATTGTTCTAGTGTTTGATTTGATCCCTAGTAAACTGCCTTTAACCCTGGTAATAATGGACAACCTTTAGTAGTATGTGATCCTACACATATTTCACAAATTTTAATGTTATCAAGTGGACATTCATGCAAAGTATCTTTCTTTCTACATTTAGAGAAAAATATAAATGAAGCAACAATCTCAAAATTTTGCTTGTTTTTCATTCTTAGCATATTAATTTGTTCATTTAAATTACCAAAAATGTCCAGTACATTCTTAACTTTAGTTTGACTTACCAATCCTGATGTCGATTTACTTACTCTTGCCATAAATGGATATTGAGGGGATACTACATACTTAGATTTTCCTCTTGATGTGTTCTTGCATATTTTACAAATTTCTTGAAATGACAATTGATAGACATCTCCTTTTCCTGCCAAGTTAAGAAGATCAATCCATTCATCCCTTATAGGATTTAGTAGGAGATTTTTTAATGTGTTGGATCCTAAATTATGCAATTTAGATCTTTTGATATTAGAAGTAAATCTCTCCACTAAATCTTTTAGTCTTTCATCATATTTTTGGTTCATATTAAAGACTTCATTTCTAAGGTCATAAATTCAAAAAGCACAAACCACAGATCTCTGAAATCAAATACTATTTTCATCATCCCATGTCCTTATAGAATTTGTTCCTAAAGTCATGAACCATTTAAGAGCTCTATCCTTCAATGTTTATGGAAATAAATTCAATTTTTTAATGTGTAATGAGTATCCATAAGATCTACAAATTATTTCAAATTCAAAAATAATGTTTTCTAGGCCTTCTGATCTCATACCTTTGAAGTTAGGAAGTACGGATGGAGGGATGTTCTTCATATGAGAATTGACATTAGTTTCTTGAATGGGAAATCCAAAAGTATCCTCCTCATTGTCATCATCTCCATCCATTTCTTAAACCTCTTCTTTCACCTCTTATTCTACCTACAGAAATAAGAATCCATGATGTGGATGTGTGGCTTTTACTACACCACGTGATACAATAGGGGTGGTAGGTGATTGAATTTTTATTTTTTTTTAAATGAATCTACTTCTAGGAAGTACTAAAATGAAATTAGTCTTATGCAACTAAATGAATGAAACTAAGAATGAGATGCAATTGAAGGATAACACCTAGTATAATTCCCCAACAATGACACTAAAATGTTGGGTAATTTAATTAACTGTTAAATTACTTGCATTTATATGTCAATCTGGGTACGTGAGCTTGCGAAGTACACTATATTGTATATGCTAGGAGATTAGCTTTCAATATTTATACATAACTAAAATGAATTAGAAACTTTAAAAGAAAATTAGATTCTTTAATATAAACTATGAAAGTACTAAATTTTTAGAAAGGAAATTAACATTAAACTAGAAAGAAAAACATAAATATTATTGATCTAAGAAAACATGAGATTTTACCCTATGGAAGCATGGAAATTTTGATCTAAAAATTCAAAACTTTAATCTATGGAATCATGAAAATTTTAATCTAAGAGAGAATAAACATTGAATCTATGGAGAGCATGAGCTTTTAATCTATGATAAGCATAAACAATTAATCTATGTAAAAGAAACCATTTTTGAGAATATGAAAGAAATGAAAATAATCTATACTATTCTCATAGATCCCCAGGGGGGCCTCTTGAGGACTACAAGGTGTTGAAAAATCAGAACAAGAGAAGAGATTTAAATCACCAATTTCATTCAGAGCTATGTCATATTAAAAAAATTACATTCAATGAAAAAATAGAGTTCTTATCTTTTAATAAGCAGCAAAAATTACAAATTAAGATCATTATTGACATCTTTGATCAACCTTGACATCTCTGATCATCCCTCCTCTCATGAAAGAGATTGAAATTTATATAATTTTGAGACAATTAACAAATTCAAAATTATCTTGCTTGAGTTTTGGATATGAGATCAAATCAAATAAAATTTCATGGATTTAGGACCGAAGATCAGCGCAGATCTGATCAAACGTATCTCTATGTCAATAAGTTTCTAAAGAACAACTCATTCAGGTCTTTTTGTTGACTATGCATTAAATGAAAATTTGAAAAACCGTATATCCACGTAATTTGCAAAATAACGCTCCAAATAAGTTTGAAAATATCTCAAATGTAACAAATTTGAGAAAATTGAACATTAAGAACCTAATTAGGCCTATGCTGAACAAAGCCCATGTTTTTGTTTTCCAAAATTCAGTTTCATTTGCTCAGAAAATGCATTTGATGTTGATTGGTCAAAACTGTTGCGCTTTTCCCTTGATTTGATGTTGCAGGTCCAATAAAAAATCCATATTTGAGCTTCTAGAAACCATGTCCCAGTGGAATATTTCCTTCTAGAGTGGTGACACTACCTCAACCATGGAGATAGCTATGGAAACATGAAAAAACTACAACAACTTGAACTTGCTAATCTATCATTACTAAAACAATGCAAAATTCTTCTTAATTCATTATAAATAATAGAAATAATAATAATAATAAACCATGAAAACATGTATGCGGTAATTTCATGTGTTTATGAAGAACTATGGTTAAAAATTATTATAATGGGTGAATGGGACGATGTGAAAATGGATGGTTTCATCAACAAAATCATGACAAGTACGAGGCCCAATAGTTGATGATGGTTGGACTTTGGTGACCATGTTTTACCATGGTTGATATTGCATGACCACGTTTGAGCAAGGTTAACCATTGTTAATCAAGGCTAACCATTTTTAACCAAGGCTAACCATCATTTAACCATGTTTTACCAATGTTGAGAAAGATCAAAATTGGTGTCCATGATTTCCAATGATGGTTGGAGGAAATTATATATTAAATGATTCAAGTGGGAAGCTCGAAGATTGTGGTGGAGAAAGAGTGTGGTTTTTGTGACTTCAAAGTCAGTAGAAGTGAAAGTAAAGACCATATCAGATAGATGTGACTTATATGTGAAATGTAATTTGTGATTCTTGTAATGTTAATTTTGTAATGCAAGCATTAAGAGAGGGACTTAGAAATAATGCTTACAATAATATATTAGAAAATTATGATTGTTGGATGTCAGATTTTGTTGAGAGATTTTCTCAACAATAATCTCATAGTTTGAAAGTTATTCCATCTCATAAGTACTATATATGTGGGATATATTTTGGGTTTTGAATTGTAATATACGAATAATTTTGTGTGTAATATGTGCACTATGTATGCTATCCAAATTTCTTATTTTCATTGTATGTAACCAGTAATTACGTGTGTCTATTTTGGAATAGAGCTTCCATAATTTTAATTTAATTATCAATAACTATGTGGATGGTATCTCCATAGAAAAATCTATAATATTCTTAGTATACACAATACAAAGGTTGAGATTTATCTTCATGGTATTAAGGTTGAGTTTTTTCTCCAATGCAGTTATGACATTTGTTCCCTTTTAATTAAATTGATTAATTTAAAAAAAAAAAACATATGAGCAAGTATCATATAAATTGAGTTATAGCTTTTTTTGCATGTGGTATTGATATACCACGGTATTGGACGATGATATTATAACAAAGTCTATTTACAAATTAATAATCTCCATGGTAAAGTGAGGGAAAATATTCATGGTTGATAATCTTGTTTCATATTTTTTTAAATGTATATAAGTTTAACTTATTGTTGGGTCATTGAATTGCAAGTTAAATCCCTGTCATTAATTGTCATCCCAGGGTTTGTAGAATTGACGAGGTATACTTGTACTATATGTACTATGTGGTTATTTATTAGAATATATTATTCTAATGAAATTAAAACTAACTACAAAGTTAAATCAATCTAATCCAAATCAAACTAAACATAAAGAAATTGAAATCACACTTGCATAAAGGAAATCAATCTTCCTTGAAATTGAAATCACATTTTCATAAATGAAATCACACTTGTAGAATTGAAATAACACTTGTTGAATTGAAATTATACCCACACATGCTGAAATGAAATCACATCTGAAAAGTTGAAATCACACTTGTTGAATTGAAATCACACTCACACGTGCTAAAATTTAATCACACTTGTTGGAAGGAAAATCACACTTGCATAAAATGAAAACACACTTGCTTAAGATAAATGAAATAAAACAACCACACTATGTTACCAATATGTACAAAGGTATGCAAACTATGGTTGATGGAGGCCCTCCATTCCTCAGAAAGAACACTTGAACAACTATCACATCTTGGAGATCAAAGTGGCAATATGTATTTCATAAAATAAGTTACAAGATATTACAACAATTCTCCCCTCACTTTACAAATAAAATGGATGAAACTTGAAACCTGCATCTAACAATTAGGAACTAGCTACTAATGACTAACAACAACACTAACTTGCATCTAACAACCCTTTGTAAGAAGGGTGCACTCCTATTTATACAAAAATTGAGGATAACTATACAATAAATATAGATACTTAGATCTCTCCTTAAATCCAAATTTATCGCTTTGTGGTTACAACCAATCACCTAAAAATTTAAGCTACAAATCATCTTATCCATGATTCTTCTCCTTTGAATGTGCATAGTTAATGATCCACATATTCTATAATTACTCCACAAATATTCACGAGTTGGAGTTTGAAATTCGAATTTGTGGTTGGGTGGCCAAGTAGGACCCTTATAGAATCTCCAAGTAGGCCTAAAATATCACAAAACTCATAACACTTTTATATATATGAAAATATGTTAATTTCCCACTATTTAATCACAATTTCACTTAAAATACTTAAAATCAATGACTTGGAAAATAATAATAATAAACCCATATGATTATGAAAATGGTTACTAAATGTAGGGTTGTGGAGTTACAAAGTTACAGAATGAGGGTAAAATGATGGAAATGAAGGTGAAAGTGGATGACATTTTGAAGACCCAACATACCCCCCAACTGAAGGTGTTGCATGTCCTCATGCAACTATTGCATTAATTTCCTTAATCATAAATTAATCTTATTGAAATGTTTTCCTTTCATATGAGCTTTGGCTTTGTATTGATTCTCTTTTAACTTTGCATAATCATATCATTTGATAATTTTATTCTTTTTGCAAAGTGTACTTTGAAATACATTTGATTGCAACATATATTCTTATGGTTGGTTCTTGTGTGACAACCAAAATTTTATGAGTATTGTTTCTTATGTAGCAATACTTTTATAATTTTTGTTGCATCAAAATACTTGAAAACATTGAAAATTCCTTTTTAAGTCCCATAGTGACTGTTAGCCATTTAATGTGCTCATCAATTGATCATTGCAAAACATATAAACTTTTTGAATAAAAAATTCAATAATAGTTGATTGGGAAAAATATGTTGATTATGATGAAATGAAATGTGACATGTGGTATTAAATATGAATATCCCTTCCCCCCAACTCAAGTTTTTTTTAGTTTTCTTGCAAATAAGAAAGGAAATATGAATGTGGTGAGGGATTTTCCAAAATCGCGATTTTAGCATTTAAGGAATTACATGATTAAAAATTAGAAAATTACATACCTTCAACTACTTGAAAAGTGGACAAGATATGTATATCGAAGAGTGCGTCTACTGCTACTGGATCATGGAATATGAAGTAAAAGAATCTGATCTTGCTTCCTCTTTCTCTTGGTTGTATGAATTGAGGATGAGATTAGAATCTTTATTGCTATGGCTGCTTAATTGGGTCCTGTTGCAAACCATTGAAATCATGTAGTCTTCATTCATTCCCACTCAATGGCATAATTCTTATCTATGTGAATATATGTGTCGATGTCGAACATAGAAAAGGAATTGTTGGATTACTCGCCATTAATTAATTCCATTAACTAACACGAGACTACTCACCATTGACGTCAATGGGAGTCAAGATGCCTAAGTACATGTTACTAGGTATAAATAGATGTGTCATAGTCGAGTCACCTAGAAGATATAAAAAACATTGGGCATTGATGTATTCTCACTATTTATTGGCAAGAGAACTTGCCATTAAGGCATGCAACCCTCAAGGTACTTGAAATATCTCTAGTCTTGATATTAGATGATGTGTCAGAGTCAATGGGTCAAAACTTGTTAGAAGGGAGGCCTTAATGAATCCTCCATCATCTAACGTGACTATGAAATAATAACTTGAAGAAATATAGATGGAAATTTTTCATTGAAACAAGGTTTATTTTGACAGAAAGGAAAACGAAAATGGGTGACTCAACTTCATAAGGGAGTTCAATGATTTTATTTCTCTAGTTAAGGGTGAATGAAAATGAGGTAGGAAAATATGAATATTGCAAGGGAAATGAGGTTTTGGTAGTAGGGAGATGGGAAATTATGGATCGACTACAGGGTTAAAATGTGTAGCAATGGTAAAATTGGTATTTTTTTAGTAGCAATGATAAAATTGGTATTTTTTTAGTAGCAATGGTGTAGTGGATATGATTTTACATTGAATGATCATGCTCTTCTGAAAGAAAATTTGTCTTTAAAAAGGTACTTGTGCATATAGTTTCGTCTTCCTTCATCGTCCTAGAACCTACAAAAACATAGCAATATTTCTGTAATAAAATGTAACACTATCAAAAGGGAGAGGTTATTAGTCCCTCTTAATTTGATATATACACAAGAAAACTCAGAAATAATACTAATAAAACAAATTCAAGAACGAAAAATTAAATGCACGTTTACCTTATTAGAACCATGGATCCCCTGTTATTGTTTTGTTCGTGACTTCTTCATTGTATTTATAGCTAACTTTGAGCTTGAGACCTCTTGTCCACACACTTAATTCTTCACCAATATACCATAAACCAATTTTTTATAAGCTACTAAATTGTGTCGATTATGTAGCTACCAAAAACACGGATCGTTGCATTACCTTGTTGCTTTTACAACTTGCATTAGACTTGAATGGTGTTTTATTAATTATCATAGTTGTGCTTTTAATGTTTCCAAGTTTTAATGAAAGTCTAAGTCTGTAACAACGTTTGTTATTTTTCTTTAGCTCTCCACCCCTTTCCATGTTCTTGTGAATCAAGAAAATTCTCAAAATTCAAAATTCTTGGATCAACTTGAAATGAGCTCCAAAGCGTAGACCTCGTCACTCTGAATCTAATGCAATTCATTTCACCAAAATTTGACTTCAGATGCTCCCGAAATCATATTTTGTTCATTTTCTGAAATAGCTAAAAAAATGAATTTTGTGTTGTAGGAATGCTGAGTCAGAAGTCTATATGTTGACTGGGTCATGAGACTTGGCACTATTTGACTGGTATTTAATTGGCCAATGAGTGATTGACACTTTCCACAAGTTGATTGGTCGAAATGTGTTGATTTTTTATTGGTTTATTGGTTCCTGTGGTGGGCCAATGAGGAAGTTCCACATGGACAACCGTTGATTGCCACATGGCATCCTTGTGGAAGACTAAAATTTTATGAGGGTGAACAATCTCCCCACAATTTAAACCCACAAACTCTTCACTAACAATAAATCCCTTTACCAACTCAACTACATTACTCCTTGTTTAACATAGCTCCCAAATATGTATTTAACATTTAATGGATGCACGTTTTAGAAAGGGGTTGGGGTTAAGCCCTAACCCCTCGCCCTCCAGTGCTAAAGGACCATGGGAAAGGGCTGAGGGCTTGGCCTTATCCCAGCCCACAGTCTCATGCATACCGAAATATAAATAATGCTTACACTTAAAAGTGCCACCGGAGAATGGGGCTAGCCCAGGGTCATATGGCACTCCATATGACCACATCGGCAAAAAAAAGGCCTAACTACAAAATTTAACCGTCCTACAATTTCGACCGCAGATCGGGAATATAGGCCAGGTTTGTGTGCATTTTCCACGTTCGGGGTGCATAGGTCGGGTTTAGTCTGAATTGTAGGATTATTAACAACAAAATTGGGTAGAAACTTCAAAAAGTGGTATCTTCCTCAATTTTTAGCCAAATGAGCTGCAAAAAGAGTCAAATAAGGGTTTTAAATAGTCCTGGATCCATTGGAGACATTAGTTTTTCTTTTTAAGCTTTGTAAAATCCTGTGAGTATATTTTTTAAGTATGAATTTATATATCTTATCCAATTTTTATTGCAAAATTTTAAAACTAACTTGATTCAACTTTCTTTTTTGATCTTTTAGATCGTAGAGAGTAGAGGAAGAGAGCATATTCAGTAATATCGAAATCCTTTATTCATTTGGAATGTGAAATTTAAAATAAAAAGTGAAAGGATTTGATCTCTAAATTCAAATTATGGCTCTCAAAACACTATTTGTCTCATTCTTCTCAAATAATCCTTCTCTTTCTACATCTTCCTGCAAATGATTAGTGAGTTGGGTGGCTCTTACTGCAACACCAATAAATAAAATTGCAAATAAAATGAAATCTAACTTAAAAACTCTCTTTTTTTCTAAACACAACGCCAAACTTGGTTTTTATTCATTGATTCTACCCTACTCTACTCTACTCCGAAAAATAAAACTAAATAAATAAATAATAATAACAACAATAATAATAATAGTAATTCAAGTATATGCATATTTCCAATGTAATCATGTGTGTAATAGGAGTAAAAATATATTCATGCTTAGTTTTTAAAAATATGCATTAAAATACATCAAAGCATGAAAAACCAGTTGTTTTAATAATGCAATTAAGAAGTAAGGAAGACTGGATGATTAATGTGATTTGATCCTTAATTGGAACCATTTTTCAATAAGGTCATGAAAATCTTGATTCCTTTCTTGGTTTAGATCACATTGAATATCCTCATTTATTATGTGTTCCTCAATCTTATATTCTACTGGTTGCTCCCCATCAAAAGTATTGCATGACCTTTCAATCTCTTCAACAGATCGACAAGAGGAAAAAGAAACTGGAAGATCCTCTTGTGGAGGTGAAGAGATAGACAAGATTTTGCATATAGTTAGAATATACTCTTCCTGAGAGGGAGATATCCCAATTGTTGCTAAGATTCGAAAAAGTTCTTGAAGAACATTCTTGAAATTCTTAATTGCCTATGAATTACTCCAACTAGTTGATAATTCCTATCGTGCACATAGGTTAGTACAAATTTTTTTATTTTTTTATTTTTAAAGTAAATATGCAAAATGATTTTAATATGATTTTAACCATTCATCTAAAAATGAATGCAATTATAATGAGTTGTATAAACTTCAAAATAAACACCTATGTATGCCTTCCCGACAGCAACACGAAAATGTTGGGTGATTTAATGGTGAGTTAAATCCTTATCATTATTTTCCAACCCATGGTTGGTAGAATTAACGAGATATACCTATACTATATGTACTAGGTGGTTATTTATTAGAATAGATTAATCTAATGCAATTACAACTAACTACAAAGCTAAATCAATCTAATCCAAATCAAACTAAATATAGAGAAATTAAAATCACACTTGCATAAAGGAAATCACTCTTGCTTGAATTAAAATCACACTTGGCATAAATGAAATCACACCACACTTGCATAAATGAAATAACACTTGCAAAACTAAAATAACACTTGTTGAATTTAAATCACACCCACAAATGCTCACACCCACACATGCTAAAATGAAATCACACTTGCTGAAAGGAAAAGCACACTTGCATAAAATGAAAACACACTCTTTGAAAATAAATGAAATAAAAGAAAATACACTATGTTACCAGTATGTACAAAGGTGTGCAAACTTTGCTTGATTGGGGGCCTCCATTCCTTAGCAAGCACACTTGAATAATTATCACATCTTGGAGATCAAAGTGGCAATATGTATTTCATAAAATAAGTTACAAGATATTACAACAATTCTCTCTCCTCACTTTACAAACCACATGGATGGAACTTGGAACCTCCAACTAACAATTAGAAACTAGCTACTAATGACTAACAACAACACTAACTTGCATCTAACAACCCTTTGTATGAATGGTGCACTCCTATTTATATAAAAATTGAGGATAATTATACAATAAATATAGATCCTTAGCTATCTCCCTAAAGCCACATTTATCTCTTTGTGTTTAAAACCAATCACCTAAAAATGTAAGATAACAATCCTCTTATCCATGATTCTTCTCCTTTGAATGTGCACAGTTAATTATCCACATATTCTATAATTACTTCACAAATATTAATAAGTTGGAATTTGAAATTCGAATTTGTGGTTGGGTGTCCAAGCAGGACCCTTCTAGAATCTCTAAGTAGGCCTACAATATCACAAAACTCATAACACTTTTAGATATATATGAAAATATGTTAATCTCCTAATATTTAATCACAAATTCACTTAAAATACTTAAATCAATGACTTGGAAAATAATAATTATAAGCCCATCTGATTATGAAAATGGTTACTAAATGTAGGAATATGGAGTTACAAAGTTACAAAATGAGGGTAAAATGGATGAAATGAAGGTGAAAGTAGATGACATTTTGGAGACCCAACACTTATACTATAATAATAATAATAATAATAAAATTATAATTTAGTTATTTTTCATCAGCTTTTTAATTTAGTAATATGATATGTATCATGAAGTGTTTTGATTCTTATCCACATTTACCATTTATTTAGGTTATATGTTTATGCTAGTGCTACTTGATACTTAAAAGTATTTGAATTAATTCTTAATGGGTTGAGGTTATCTTATTAGAATGAGAATATGGTGGTTAAAATAATTTTTTTATCTTGAAATGAACTTTAAAATTATGTTTGATTGTTTGAAGAATAGTTGTTAAGGAATGTAGACTATTCTGAAGACATCTAGTAAGAAAAATTAATCTACGCATAAACAACTAATCAAACATTTTGAGTGGCATATTTTTGATGCAGATGCATGCACTCAGACGGGAAAAGCTTGTTGTTCCTATGTTTTTCCTCAGTTAAAAATAGGAAAAAAAATAAGACATGCTATCTTTTCTCTAAAAGTAGGATTAGCATGGAGAATAAAACTTACTAAATGGTAAAAAGCTTAAATTATTAGGTAAAAGCCGCTTTTGTATTAAATAAAGATTTACATTATGAGTAAAAAAGGAAAAAGATGTAAAAACAGCCGCCAAGGAGGAAAGATTTCCTCTCATGTAAAAATCTAGAATTAGAAATTTTTATGCATGAACAATGGGAAAGTGAATGTATCCGCAGCTCTAAAAAGAAGAAAAAAACTAGTGTCTGGGATGGAGAATGGGGAGCGCGGACCTGTGAAAAGATGTATTGTTTAGCTGTGTAAAAAAATTATGCCGCGCTGTTCATAATTGATTGATGGAATAAAAACAATTTAGAGGTGTGTTTTACAAAACCGGCGGTGTCAATTCTACTTGTATATGCCTGTAAGTTATGATTGAAGCTGTGCGTATACTGTCATTGGTATATTTGTAAACCTGTAGAATTTAAGTGGAAGGCTGTGGCAGTCTATTGAGAGACTGTGTTAAAACATGTATGCCGTGGCTGTTTAATAAACCGGTTCCTTGCACTGTCCAAGCGATTCAAATACGCTGCCATTAAAATATCCATAGTGTTTATCGGTAATATCATATATCGTGGGTGAAGTTCATTTAATTACAGTGCATAGTAGCATAAATAACAATTGGGTTTGTATGAGTTATAAAAGTGTTTTAAAATCCGTGTGCGTCCGCCCACATATGATGCTGGTGATCCGTTCAACGATGGTGTAGTGTTGCATTGGAATAAAATATTGGAGTGCATTCAAATGGTTATACTCTGTTTTCGTTCAAGTGAGAAGTAAATAGAATTTAATGTTGCAGCTAGGAAGTATTATATTAAATTTGTGACAGCTATTGTAAGTATTTTATATATTGCACAAGGAAAAGGTTTCATGACTGATGAGCTCAGGGAATTAGTAAAAGATTAACCCAGAGAGATAGAAGATATTGCAAGCAAATTGGGAAGACTGACATTAGAGCCAGAGACCGTTCCATCATTAGTGGTATCAGAGCCAGCAACTGGTGTTGAGTTAAATCTCAGGAGCAATAGAAGGATGGCTTTCAGGGTTGGAAGAGGACGAGGACGTGGACGTGGTGGAAGAGGACGGCATGCTGAGAATGTCGAATTGAGGGAAGATATAGAGGAGCTGTGAGCTAGATTGGATGCGCTAATCTCCGGCAAAAACATAGATGATGGAGACGTGAGTGAACCAGAAGCGGAAGCTACTGAGGAGGAAGCTGTAGAGATTTCTCCTGAGATGAAATTATTCCAGCCAGTGATGCAATCCACAGCTAGGCCATGGAACCAGTTAGTACTAGTATATCAAGGAGGACTAAATCCAGAAGAACTGATCGACTGGATTAATAGCATGGAGAAATTTTTCGATTATGAAGAATTGGAAGATGAGAAGAAGGTAAAGTTTGCTGTCACCAAACTAAAAGGCCATGCAGCGCTCTGGTGGGATGGCGTGCAGGCGGAAAGGAGGAGACTGGGCAAGCAGCCAATCAAGAATTGGAGTAGGATGGTAGCAAAGCTTAAAGGTAAGTTTTTGCCCAGTAATTATCAGCAGACATTGTTTAGGCAAATGCAAAATCTCAGGCAGAGAGCTTTACCAGTGAAAGAATATACAGAAGAATTTTATAAGGTGAGCATAAGAGCTGGAGAAGCCCAGAATACAGATGAGAGGGTGGCAAGATATATGAATGGCCTCAGAATGGAAATTCAGGATGAGATTAGTTTACTGTCTCCAAAAACAGTAGAGGAAGCCTATCAGATAGCACTGAAGGATGAAGAAAAACTCATGAGGAAGTCTGCCAGAGGGAGAGGGACTTTCAGAGGGAAAGAAAGACAAGGTGGTAGTGGAATATCTACAACACCTACAGAAGGAGCTAGCAGTAGCTCAACCCAGCATGCATCCACAGGAGGTGATGCAAGAGGCAGAGGGAGTTTTTCCAGAGGAAGAGGAGGCAGAGGAGAAGGCAGAGAAATAAGATGTTACAGATGTAACAAACCGAGACACAAAGCTTTTGAGTGTCCAGAGAATGCAGAAGTAAGGCAGAGAAATGCAATTGTTGCTCGAGTTGAAGAAGAGGTACCAGTGGCAAAAATAACAGAAGAAGTGGATACACCAGAAAGTGGAGAGTCTTTGGTACTTAACAAAGTTTTGATCAAGCCAGCAAAGGAGGTGACTGAACCGCCACAAAGGAAAACTTTATTCAGGACAGTATGCAAAGTTCAAGGGAAATGTTGCCAGATGATCATTGATAGTGGCAGCACTGATAACTTGGTTTCTAGAGAAGTAGTAGAGAAATTGAAGCTGAAAACAAGGAGGTACCCAACACCGTATAAAGTGTCATGGTTGCGAAAGGGACATCAACTGCTGGTAAGTGAACAGTGTGAAGTAGAATTCCAAGTGGGAAAGTACAAAGATAAAATTGTTTGTGATGTGATGCCTATGGATGTGTGTCACATATTGCTTGGAAGACCTTGGCAATATGACAGGGCAGCCATGCATGATGGGAAGTGGAACACCTACAAATTTGGGAAGGATGGTGTCAATCATACATTGTTGCCTTTGCAGGAGGATGTACCAGGACAGAAGACTGATTCAAAAACTCTGTTATTTGGAGGAAAGGAATACTTGGAGCAGACAGTGGATGTACAGTTGAAACAAGAAGAACTCAGAGCAGCTGAGTTAGAAGAGGAAGTTCATGCGAATGAAGAAGAGGATCAGCTGGAAGAACTGGTATCTGAAACAACAAGTGAGACTATTAAATCTTGTAATTTTCAAACTGGCAAGTTGTGCATGAATGCAGGGACTGTAAATGATGATGTGATGCTCCAACAATGCTACAAAGAAATTGCACTATTGGAATACTGGTTGGAGAATACAGGATATGACAGGGAAAGTGCAGCAGATGGAAGAGTTCAATACAGTGAACAAATACAGGAAATTGCCATGGACACAGATGACATGGGAGGAAGACTGCTTGACAGTCTTGAGAATTCTTCAAAGGATTCTTTGAGAAGCTTGGATCAGCATACTGATGTGCTGATAGTGGAGGATTCAGAACAGTATGCTGAAATGCTGGGAAAGGAATACAAGGCATTAATGCCTTATGATTTTTATTCTAACCAGTCTTTTGTGAATGCAGGTATTGTTGCAGAATATTTGACTCAGTTGAGTAGTCAAATGCAGGAAGAAGAAGTTTTCTGTTCCAGAAGACAAGAGGGTGTGGATGATCGGGTGGCAGTCGGAACAGAAACAAGAATAAGAGCAAGAAGTCAGCAGGTAACAGGACAGACTGAGCAAGCCATCTTAGCTCAGCAGGCAGCAAGAAGTCAACAGTTTGAAGAATTATTGGACAAAGAAATTGAGCTCATTAGAAGAATCATGTTGAAAGCATCTCAGCGGAAGACATCAGCAAGGAAGGGAAGCAGCAGAAGCAACAGCAAGATGAAAACAGAGACAGATTATGAAAGTGAAGCTAATGGAGCAAGACAACATAAAATATGGAGACCTGGAGAAAAGCAGCAAGCAACAACAGATGATAACTTGCAGAGCAAAGTGTGGGACCCTGGAAGACAAGAACAAAGACTAAAATGCATGATCAGGAGATCATGATCATTTTCAACCTTGGGAGCCTGATGCAGGTGCATGCACTCAGATGGGAAAAGCTTGTTGTTCCTATGCTTTTCCTTAGTTAAAAATAGGAAAAAAAAATAAGACATGCTATCTTTTCTCTAAAAGTAGGATTAGCATGGAGAATAAAACTTACTAAATGGTACAAAGATTAAATTATTAGGTAAAAGCCGGTTTTTTACTAAATAAAGATTTACATTATGAGTAAAAAAAGGAAAAAGATGTAAAAACTTAGCCGCCAAGTAGGAAAGGTTTCCTTTGTAGTAAAAGTCTAAAATTAGAAATTTTATGCATGAACAATGGGAAAAAATGAATGTATCCGCAGCTCTTAAAGGGAGAAAAAACAGAGTGTCTTAGATAGAATGGAGAGCACGGACCTGTGTGAAGATATGTTGTTTTAACTGTGTAATAAAGGGGATTTTCACCGTGCTGTTCATATTTTGATGATTGAATAAAAGATGGAGAGGTGCTTTACAAACTCAATGTTGCGCATGTTGTCTGTTAATTTATAATTGAATGCCTGTAAAGTCAATTGGAATGGTGCGCATGATGTCTGTTAGTTTATAATTGTATGCCTGCAAAAATCAATTGGAAGCGGTGTCATTGTAATTGGCGTTGTGGAGATTAGCACATCCTGTAACAGCTAAACGAGGCACATACATGCGCTGTCCTCCCAATTGGTAATACGATGTCCTTATAATTCAAATGCTGAAATGATTTGTTGAAGTTACACGGTTAATTGATGGTGTTTCTTGATACTGCCATGGGCTGCCTCCATAATTCAATACTCTGTATACCATATGTTTAATGAAATGCGATTTGGTAATACCACATAGAGTGGGCATGGTTTATTTAAATCCAATGTGTAATAGCATAAATCACAATTGGTGTTTGTAGGAGTTATAAAAGTGCTTAAAATCCGTGTGCCACCGCTCATATATGATGCTGGTGATCCGTTCAACGCTTGTGTAGTGCAGCGTTAGAGTAAAATATTGTAGTGCGTTCAAAGGTTCTGTACACACTCCATATACTCTGTTTTCGTTCAAGTGAACAATGAATAGATATTAAAGTTGCAGCAAGGCGGAATTATTGTAAATTTGTGACAGCTATTATAAGCATTCTATATTTGCACCTGGAGAAGATTTAATGACTGATGACTTCAGGGAATTGAAAAAAGACCAAACCAGAGACATAGAAGATATTGCAATCAAATTGGGAAGACTGACATTAGAGCCAGAGACCAGTCCATCACCAAGGCATGTCAAAGTTCACAAATATTTTTCACACCCTTCACACAAAGTTGGGTATCAGGGATTCTGAGCAGCATCTAGTACTCAAGTACAATGGTTGTCTATACAAATACATCTAGGTCAAGATGGAGTTCTTGGACATCACCTTGCTTGGCGCTTCCTATCGATATGTTGTTAAGATCAAGCAGAAGTTTAAACAGAAGAAACGAAACTTTGGATATATGAATCTGAAGCAAGGGAAAGGCACCCCCAAATTTCAAACGAGGACAAATCCAAGGCGGGATGACCGAGGACAACCCGTCAAAGTCGCAAGCTAAGAAAAAGACCACGAAGACAAAGAAGGACATAGAAAAGTAGTGTGAATTCCATAAGGGCCCCACTAAAAACACAAGTGAGTGTCAAGCCAAGTAGTCACTGGTGTCCAAGATCAAGACTTCATATTCAGACACATGCTCTTACTCTGAATCAAAATCTGACAAGGGGAATGACAAAGGGAAGCATAATTTTTATGCGTAGCCCAGCGCCATTGTTTCCACCACCAATATCCAGAATACTGAGCTCAAAGATCTAGAAGAGGGGGAGCATCTCTTTCACTCACAAATGTGGTTGAAGGGTTCGCTGTTGCAATTCATTGTCGACAGAAGGAGCCAAAGAACCTCATTTCAGTAGAGCTCATGAAGTGGTTGGGCCTACCGACCACACCATACCCACAGTCGTACACCATCGAGTGGCTTCACCAAGGATGAGATCTCTGTGTCAGCCAGTAATGTTGCCTTCCCTACAACATCAAGCCCTTCATGGATGAGGTATTATGTGACGTTGCTCCTCTTGAAGTTTGTGATGTATTATTAGGCCAACAATACTTGTGGAAGTGTCATGCTACGTATGAGTTGAGGCCTCACACTGTTATTATTTCTTTGGGTAATAATTTATACAAGATACCCAAGGTAGCCTCGCCTACCACCATCTCTTTGATCTCTGCTACGAAATGAAGTAAGATCATTTCCCAGACCGGGAAATTTGCTTTCTTTCTGATTCGTTCTCAAAGTAAGGGGAATATAGTGGCCACATCCATGTCCCTCGAGAATGGTTCCTCCATGCAATAGAAGTAGGTGGATAAGGTCATGGAAGAATACAGGGACATCTTCACCTCAACCATAAGGGTACCCTTGCACTGTCAATTCAATCATTTGATTGATCTAATTCTCAGAGCAACATTACCCAACAGGTCGATATATCGTCGCTCTGTTCCAGAAAATGAAGAGTTCAAGTGGAAAATCCAGGAGTTGCTACAAAAATGTCACGTCTGACCAAGTTTCTCACCTTGCTGGAGCCTGATTGTACTTGTACAAAAAAAAATGGGACCTGGAGGGCTCTACATTGATTATCAAGCACTAAACAAAATCACTGTCAAGAACAGGTACCCAATCCCATGGATTAATGACCTTTTGGACCAACTCAATGGGGGAAATTATTTTAGTGAGATCGATCTAAAGTCTGGCTATCACCAGGTTCCAATAGAACCCACGGATGTATGGAAGACTACCTTCAAATCCAAGGAAGGCCTTTTTGAATGGTTGGTTATGCCCTTCGGGTTGACAAAATCCCCTGCTACTTTTATGAGGCTAATGGATGACTTCTTGTGGCCCTTCACCAACTCATTCGAGGTTCTTTATCTGGATGACATCCTCATCTTTAGAAACATTTGGGAAGAACACTTGCATCACATTCAGCAGGTCCTTCAAACCCTACAGTAGCACAAATTGTGTGCCAACTTGGAGAAATTAACCTTTAGAACGAGCTAGGTCCAATATCTGGGTTACATCATAGATGAGCGAGGCGTGTATGTGTATCTGACTAAGATCCAAGTCATTCGGGATTGGCCAATCCCAACCACTCTAACAAAGCTTCGCAACTTTTTGGGCCTTGCAAATTTTTATTGGAGGTTCGTGTTGGGATTCTCCATATCACTTGGCCTTTGAGCCATATTACCAAGGGCAAAGTGAAAGTAAAGTTTTCCTGGCCCAAGTCCCAACAAAATGCATCCATTAAGTTGAATTTTCACCTCTCCTCTGCACCATTACTCACATTTCCATACCTATAGCAGCCATTTGAAATTGAGATAGACGCCTCCAACTATGCTATTGGTGCAGCTTTACCCAACACGGGCATCTAATGGCCTATCATAGTGAGACACTTTCCGATAAAATTCAAAAGTACCCCACTTATGATAAAAAGATGTATTCCATCGCACAGGTTTGCTGGCAATGGAAGCATTACATTTTGGGGAAGGAGATGGTCATCAACACCTATCACCAACCTCTTAAGTTTATACAGACATAAGGGAATTTGTAGAACGATCGGCATCAGAATTGGTCTACATATTTGCAACAATTCCACTTGAACATTAAATACAAAAAGAGCAGCACCAATCATGTTGCATACTGCCTCAGTCAGCCACCAATTGCATCACTAACTACTGTTCCCAACTCTTGCGATGACGAGACCTCTCGATGGTCGCAATTGTACAAAAGTGATACAGAGTTCACCCGCACATACTAGATGCTAGTGGATGGCAAGCAACTTCCTGATTTCCACCTCCAAGATGCATTATTATGCTACCTGGTCCACCTTTTTGTTCCTTCAATTGAGCGTGCCAAGATGATTTGGGAGGCGCACTACAATCAGGTCATAGGACACTTTGGTGTCGAGAAAACTATGGTCATACTACAAAAGTACATTTATTGGACAAAACTCCAACAGGATGTTGAGAAATATATCAAATCTTGCACTGCTTGCACCATCGCCAAGCCAACCATCAAGAAGCAAGGCATGTACACTCCTCTTCCTACTTCTAGCCAGCCCTAGGAATCCATCTTCATGGATTATCTATCTGGCCTCCCTTCTACCAAGCATGGCAATAACTGTGTATTTGTGGTCGTTGACAAATTTTGTAAGATGGCTATATTGGTGGCCTATAAGAAGAGTATCACAACATAGGACACTGCCAAACTCTTCTTTGAAACAAGTGTAGGTACATTTTAGGATCCCGTGGACCGTTATATCAAATCGGGATAGTAGGTTCTTAAGCACATCCTGGTCAAGCCTCTGGACATTATTGGACACCAAGCTCACCAAGTCGATTGCATTCTATCCCTAGAATGATGGCCAGACAAAGGTCGTCAACAAGATGATAGTGAACATATTCCACATGTACAACTCCAAGCATCCACGAACCTGAGATGAGAGCCTTCCCTATTTGCAACACAATTTTAACATACCTCTCCATAACTCGACTCGTCACAATCCCTTTCAAGTGAGTCTAGGTTTCAACCATTGTTTCTAATTAATGTTTTCATGCCTCATGCGACTACACAGACAAAATCCACACATGTATTGTATGAGGCTGATAAAGAAACTAGATTTACTGAACACATCCAACACATCTGCCAGCAGGTTTACAACACCTTGGAGAATTCCAATGCCAAGTACAAGTAGTGACATGATCAACATCGAGTGCCACACAAGTTTCAGGTGGGCGACAAAGTTTGCTTGTATTTTAATAAAGAATCCCTTACCAGAGCCCATTGGAAGCTGAGACCACTTCGATATGGGCCATACACCATTACCAATATTGTGGGAGACAAATCTTTTGAGCTCATCATTCCCCCATTCCTTGGCCTACACCCAGTGTTCAATGTGGATCGCCTTCGACCATACTTTCCACCATTACTAGACACATCATACATTGCAGAAAAACTTACACCAACAAAGCTAAACCTAGACTGCATGGAACAAACGAAAATTGATCTGTTCATGGACACACAGATCAAGAATACTCTCTAGTAGAAGATCCAACTATATCGATTTTTCAAAGTTGGCCAGCTCCTGTACCAAGGCAAGTAGCTCACTGAGGACCAAGTTCAGCAGAAGTTTCCCCATCTCATGGAGGCACTTAAAGCAATGGGGTCCATTAATTCCTAAGGGGGAAGAACTGATCTACGTGGATATTAGTGGCCACCCACCTATTCCACTTGGACCCCCAACATTGTATTATTTCTTTCAGTTTTTGTAATTGTAGCACAATTAACTATTTTTGGCATTTTTTCGAGTCCGGAACTTCCAGAGCTGTTTTGAGTCCCTAAACGACATTCTTTTGGAAAAAATTCAAATGTAAGTCATTAATTGACATTTCCAATCCAAATTTAAAATCCTCACACAGATATTTCTAACGAGGTATCATGCACATCAAACAAAGATCATATGCCAAAGTTACAACCCCGGGAAGTTGATATACCAATTTACCCCAAGGGGGGCCATAGTTTTGGCACTTCATCTCCTAGGGTTAGATTTTTGGATGCTTAGGGTTTTCCATTATTTATAAGTAATAAATAATCCTTCAATCCTCATTATAACACAATTTATAGGCATGTAGCCGCCACATCTCTTCTCAAATATAATCTACCATCGCCTGAGATAGTTTATTTCCATTTTCTATGTAAGCATATTTCAGTTCTTTGATATTAACGAAATGAATTTTTATTTATCTTGCATCACTTTGTTTATGTTTATATATGTATTTCATTGTGTTCCTGCATATGTACAAATCACTGATTTTTCACCTCTTCACCGGGTATGATCTTAAGCCCACCTCTAATTACATTAACTCATTTAATTGCACTAGCGCTAGGGTTTGGGGGTTGTTATTTCAAGTAACAAAACAAAGCATCGCGAAGGCCACGAAAACATCGGTTGAGGGGGAAAGGTGGTGTAAGGAATAAATCTCAAATATTTCTTGAATGACGACAACCATGATCCTTACTGGAGCATTGAGGTGCACAATATTATTTTAGAGTCATAATGGGTTGATCTTGTGATGGTCATTACTCCAAACTTTTCTTATACCATATGTGATTTCTTGTACATTTGTCTAGTTTTAACAGGTTGAACCTGCCTTTTTACCTACATCAAAGTTTGATTAAGATGGTGGCCTTTGCAATAAAAAAGAGGGTTTGGTACCCACATGATGTCTACCACCATGGTTTTATCTAGATCCTATACACCCATGAAATGAACAAGCAAGCACAGCAGCCGAGAAGGAAAATAATGTGACACCCATTTTCTAAAAGGCATAAGAAGGAGAAAAATGTTGTTATACAAGCCAAGAGCAGTCAATAAGCTATTATACAAACAACAGAAAACCATAATAGGATACAAATACTTAGGGTTTATAGAAGAAGGACTAGAGGACACCAATCTGAAGTCCAAGAGACTAAGGAAGATGAGACCATGAAGGAAGGCGAAAACAAGGATGAAGATCCTATAGAATGTGACCCTAGAACAAAATATGTAAGGAGGCCAAGAAACAGACCCACAAACAAACTAAGGTTGGGGTTCAAAGCTAAATTGAATCTTAAGCTTAAGGAGCCTATTGTCATTGAAGATGAAAAGGAAGACGAACCTGCTTGAGATAAGGAGGGGTTGTTAACAGAATCAGTGCCACAAGCTCCAACAGCTGACAAGGTCCTGAAGAAGAAAAGAAAAAGAGTCACGAGGGAAATCGAAAAATAAGACAAGCTAAGAATCCTTGCAGAGGCAACAGGGGTCATTGGAAATTGAATAGGGGAACTCAGAGTCTCAAACTCTAGGGGTTTTTGCTAAGGGTTATGTAATATGAAACTAGACTTGTCTTTCTGAATACATGTGTTGATGTGTCCTTTTGTTCCTTTTTCAGATACTCTGTTTAAAAATAAGTTTAAGAATTCATCTATGTCAGTTTGCATTGCCTAAGACATCAATTTCCTTTTTTTTATTAAGGGTCCTTAATTCCCAAGTGGATTATATGTTGGACCTACTCTGATCTCTGTTTATGTGATTTAATGCATCAGATATGCAGTCTGAGTTCTCTCTTTTTCATAGTAGAAGATTATGATTAGTGGGTGTTATGTTGGTCCTGCTCTTATCTCAAGTTATGTGATACAATGCATGGGCAACATAAAATATATATATGGTCTGTTCAAACCTCCTCTAGCTGTGATTTTGTTGTAGGGAGATAAGAATTTGTTACACAATAACTATTTTAAAAGTATTTAAATGGTCAAATATAAATTTTCTTTCCCCTTAAATTTGTATCTTAAACTCACACAATAAGAGTGAATTTCACCCTACAACTATAAATAAATAATTATTTTCACAAGTGTAACCTCCATCTCAAACTAATCCTCCAAAAACTTTCCAAACAATTAAAGGACAAAGCCTCCTGAGACCATTACATATAACAGGTAACAACATACTAATAGCTAAGAATATTAATATTAATAATAATAACCAAGAATAGCTATATTGCTAGGAGGTTTTAGAGATTTCTCAAATATTCATTTTGTACCTATTAGATGTAGACTCCAGGTTATGCTGCTAATTTAATTTTTAAGTGATAGAGCCAACTTTGACCTTGGCCAAGAATCAAAGTTGTTAGTTCAGTTTTTTGTGTAATTGGTGTAGGGCTCTAATGTGAAAACTTTGATTGCAACTCTGATCACAAGGGAGAATTGTGGTGTTGGGTTGCAAGGGAGAACTCTAGAGCAAGGTGTGTGAATTGGAGGCAAGGAGCAGTTTGAATGGGAGCTCCGTTTGAATTATGGAGTAGTTAATGGAGGGTAGTGGAGGGTGTGGGCCAGGGAGGAGGAGGGGAAAGGCCATGGATGAGTGTTTGGGGTGGGGCCCGACGGGAGGTGGAGTGTGACTGAAGGAGGAGACGATCGACATCGGGAACGAAAAAATCTTCAGAGGGGGATCAAAGTGGGGGTCACCTCGCCCCATTCTTTCACAAGTCTAGCTTACTCCCTCACCCTACACCTGCTAAGGATGCCACTCTTACCATCTTGTACTGTGAAATGCATGGAAATAGGAGCTTTGATTTTTAAATTGATGTTTCATTGATCGAATGGCTTATGATTTATAATTTCTAAAAATACTTATTAAATGTTTTAGTTTTTCAATATTTGCAGAATTTTTATTAGTTGCTTGTCTATACTCCATTTTCATTGTGTTGTTAAAAGCAAATGCTCTGCATATAAATACAATATTTGAGATATTGTTATATTACAGTGGGGGTGTGGTTGTGATGGGCAAGGTTATCAAAGTATTTTTGTACAAGTATAGTCTCAGACTTGGTTCTATTGATCTTATAGTTTGATTTGTGAGTACGGTTGCCCGCAAGGGTTTGGATAAACAATTTGGTACTTCGTACTAGGACATTTCAGTCGTGGTTCGAAACTCTCCATGCCTAGAAATTGTGCTTGCAAGGTGTTGTGGTTATCTAATGGTTATAAGGTAGCAGCTGCGCTGGATCTCCAGTGGCATTGCGATTTCCAGTTACCAATTTCGTTGTAAAAAAAAAAGTATAGTTGTGTTTCATAAAGTTATTATAATTTTTTTTCTAAATTGTTAATTTTTTCAATTTAGTTAAAAAAATATATATATAATAATATATAGTATTGAAATTGTTATATAAATACTTAATATGATTTATATAACATTTAAATATTTAATATAATTTTATTATATATATATATATATATATATATATATATATATTATATATATATATTTTATTTAAAATATAAGTGAAATTAATTATATTTTATATAAAAATAGAAGATCCTTCTTTAGTAAAAAGACAAAGGTTGATTTTAAAATATAATGAATAAAAAAGTTGAGCTGAAGGAGCAGGCGATGGCGGCAGCTAGGGTTTGAGCACCTGTGACAAGGGCAGGCTCTGTCCCTCTGCACCTGCAGTAACGGCAGGCCTGGTCATTCTGCTGTGATCAGTGGACAAGGACTGAAATAGATCTTCGTCCTTCGGACCGTGGGTACACTTCATATGGAACCCCATTCGGGGGGAGGTGAAGAACCTCCCCCACAAAACGACAATGAAATGTTTGAGAACCTGGCAGAGAAGGAAAACCCAAACCAGAATGGAGACAACAGTAGTCAGGAACACCAACATGCAAGACAAGGAGAAAAAGTGGGAGAGGTTCATTCAGCGACCTGCAAACCAGTCGCTGCGATTCGACCAAGAGTTGAACTGCCTGGACATCGTATTGAAGCAAGAATACAGTTTATGAAAGACCATGCTCTCATAGGGAAGTTCATAGGGATGTGGCCGACCGAAAGAGCACTGCGAAGCTGGATAAACACGAAATGGCACCCAAAAGGGCACATCACCTTGCAGATGGGACCGAAAGGTTTTTTCACAGCTATTTTCAACTGCTTGGAGGACAGAAATAGGGTCCTGGATGGTGGACCTTACTTCTTCAACACTGTTGGATTATTTCTCAAAGGTTGGGTAGAACGATTCAACCCAGATACGGTGGACCTCAGCTGGGCTCCGGTGTGGATTCGCCTATATTCACTCCCTTCAGAATTTTGGGAGGAAGACTCTCTTAAAGCGATAGGAAACACTCTGGGGAAGTTTGTCAAAACAGCAGAAGAAACGAAGACAGGTAAATATACCTCTTATGCCAGAATTTGTGTTTATATGGATCTCAACTAAGCTCTTCCAGATGCGGTAAACATCTCTTACTTTGACAAGGATTGGTTACAAATATTTACTATGAACATGTGTCGTTTCGCTGTCGGAGATGCCGTGCTCTTGGGCACTTATTCAAAGATTGCCCTTTAACTCAGAAACCCTCCCCTGTTTCGGATCCGGAAGTCTCAGACAGAACTGGATTCATCAAGGTGGCTAGCCGTCGAAGGGCACATAAGAAGCAAGCCCCAAAACCAAAAGTAGCGCAAACCAGTCAACCAAAGCCACCCACCAGCAACAAATTTAGAGCCCTAGCAAATCAATCTGAAACTCAACTGAATTTGTCAGAACCAGAACCCAAGAACGATGACAATAACAAAAAGGGAGGATCCACGTGGGCTCCGACAGATACTCATGGTAAGGAAGCTTCGACCTCAGAAAAACAAAAAGATGTATCATGGAATACCCAAGACAGACCAACGGAGACTCCAATCTCAGCTATAGGTACAGAACAAGAACCAATGGAAGAACAAGATTACTCTCAATTTATGGATGAAGAAACAGACACAATAGATATAGGGGATTTAGATCTTCCGGGCCTTGAAAAAGCATGCACAACCAATAATTTTGACAATATTCCAGCCAGACAGCTCAAAAACTTGGAAGAGGTTTTATCAAGAGCACAAAGGCAAAAATCTTTAGGTATTCAAACAGGTAGCTCTTGGGACAGAAGACTCATTGCCAAGGACATTAAAAAACGAGGTAGAAAAACTGTCCTTCAAAGAACAATTAAGGTGGGGAAAATCTTAGTGGATTCAGGCAAATATGCCAAGTTAACTAAGTACTTTAGTCCTGAAATCAATCTTTCTCAATGAAGCTAATTTCTTGGAACATCAGAGGGCTTAACGGCCCCAGGAAAACTCGACTACTCAAAAACATGGTAAAGCAAGAAAAACCTCAGGTTATATTCTTGCAAGAGACAAAGTGCAGCTCCATCGTGTTGGACAAGCTAGCCATTAAATTCTAGCCTGGAATTCATAATATAGCAGTTGATGCAAATGGAGCCTCAGGAGGCATCGCCGTCATATGGGATTCCAGAGCTATGGAGCTCACTAACTTCCATGCTCACAGGAATTTCCTCCAAGCAACTTTTCACATTTCAGGAACAAACCAATATGGACTCCTAACCAATGTTTACTTCCCACGGGAAACTCAACGAAAAGAAGAGATCCTAAACTCCATCTCGGCTCTTAATCAGGACAGACCACTTCCTCTTTGGATTGCAGGTGGAGATTTTAATATGATCACAAGAATGGATGAAAGGAGAGGAGGCAGGGGCAAAAGCTCTCAAGAAGGAATGCTCTTGAAGGACTTTATTCAAAATAACTGGCTCATTGATCTCCCTTTCAATAATGGAATTTTTACATGGAACAACAGACAAGCAGGAAGCTTCCAAATTGCATCTCGGTTGGACAGGTTTCTTCTCTCAGATAATGCCATTCATCTAGGGGGGATTTTGCAGCCTCTATCTTGCCCTTTACTGGCTCCGATCATTGGCCCATTTCACTTCATTGGTCACGACCGGGGAACAATACTCGCAGACCTTTTCGCTTTGAAGCCTTCTGGTTGACCCATCCAGACTTCCATAAGTTCATCAGCACAGAATGGAAAAGCTTTCATTCACCCCCAGGTTCCAAAATGTTCCAATTTCAACAAAAACTCAAGCACCTCAAAGGCAAAATCAAATATTGGAATCGAACTACATTTGGAAATATCTTTCATGGGAAAGCAAACATTGAACAGGACATGAAGCAACTACATCAAAAGATCATTACTCTCGGCCGATCCGATGATCTTGCAGAACAGGAAAAAACCCTTGAAAGGAAACTTATGGAAAAAGAAAAACAGGAAGAAACGTTGTGGAAGCAAAAATCAAGAATTAGGTGGCTCAAAGAGGGTGAAAAAAACATCAAATTCTTTCATAATACCACAATTCAGTGCAGAATGCACAACAATATTACTCACATCCAAAATGAGCAAGGCATTAAAGTTGAAAAACATGAAGAGATAGAGGCCGAACTCCTCAACTACTTCAAGCAGGTGCATAAAGAACCAATCAGTGACCGTTCTCAAGCCATTCAAAATATCACAAGAAAAATCCCAAACTCATATCAGATGAGCATAATCAGATGCTCCTCAAACCTGTCGATCTTCATGAAGTGGAAACATCAGTTAAACAACTAAAAGTCGGCAAAGCCCCAGGTCCGGATGGTTTCACCTCCAACTTTTTCCACAACTTCTGGGACCTTATCAAGAATGAGGTCTGGCAGGTCATGGAAGAGTCGCGCTCTCTTCGTTGGATGTTTCCAGGGATAAATGCCACTTTCATAGCCCTGATTTCTAAGGTGGAGAAGCCTTGTAAGCTGGATAAGTTCAGACCGATTGCTCTCTATAATATTATTTACAAAATAATTTCAAAAACTATAGCAACCAAACTAAAGCTTTTGCTTCCCTTGATCATCTCGCCAGAACAGTCTGGATATGTGGAAGGTAGGCAGATCACGGATGGGATCATCCTCACGCATGAAATAATTCACTCCCTGAAGATCTCCAAGAAGCCAGGTATGCTTCTTAAACTTGATCTCTCAAAAGCTTTCGACAGCCTCAGCTGGAATTACATTGAAAAGATTCTATTGGCTTTTGGTTTCAATGCTTCCTGGGTTTGATGGATTATGAGCCTCATAACATCCTCCTTCTTCTCGGTTCTAATTAATGGCATTCCCTCCGAAACCTTTCATCCTTCCCGTGGCATCAGGTAAGGCGATCCCCTCTCCCCTTTCCTCTTTATCATAGCAGCGGAAGGTCTTGGGAGAAGTATCAAGCATGCTCAGCAAGTTGCTCGTCTCAAAGGTCTCTCCTTTCAAAACTACCCTGCATTCACTCACCAATAATTTGTGGATGACACCATGCTCTACGGGCACCCCTCAGTCCAGGAAGCTAGGCATCTCAAATCTCTTTTAGCAGATTTTTCAGAAGCCTCAGGTGCTTCTATTAATCAGTCCAAGTCTCAAATTTTCTTTTTTCATACTCCCTTTGTTATCTAGTCAGCCATCTTACGCATCCTAAGATTCTCCTCAGCCAAACTCCCCTCTACTTATCTTGGAGCCCCCCTCATAGCCTCCAACTTGAAGCACTCTTCCTGGAAATCTCTCTTAGACAAGTTGGAAGCTAGGCTCTCCTCTTGGACCCATCAATCTCTCAATATGGCCAGCCGTCTTGTCTTGATCAAAGCCATCCTTCAAGCCATGCCCCTTTACCTTTTTTCCATTCTGGCAGCCCCGAAATGGGTTCTCAATGAACTTAAAGCTATCCAGAGGGCTTTTCTCTGGGGCAGCAGTGGACTTCATCGCAAATGGGCACCCATCAAATGGGAAACGGCCTGTCTCCCAAAAAAAGGAGGCGGCATTGGATTAAGAGATCCCACTCACAGCAATGCGGTCATGGGCGCTCGGATCTGGTGGAGATGGCTCTCAGGCCCTCTTACTCCTTGGGCTATTTTATGGACAGCCAAATACGTGGGAAACTGTCCTAGAGAGGAACTTATAAGAATATCAGAGATGTGTAATGGTTCAATTATTTGGAACTCGGCAAAACTTCACAGGAACCTAATTCAACAGCACAGTTTTTGGGAGGTGAAAAGCGAAGACCAGGCTCGATTTTGGGACGAATCTTGGCAACAGTCGCCAAAACTAAGAGACCTTTTCCCGAATATTGTCCCCCCGGAACAGGATCTACATCCCCTAATCAAGGTTGGAAACTTCTGGAGCATTACCGCCCAACAAGACTACAAAGAATGGCACAAAGCATCTCAGATCATAACTCATGGGGCTATACAAGAACAACAAACTCTGGACACAGAACTAACAAAAAGGAAAATACAATATTCCGAGGAAAAATACGTTCTCAGATGGGGATATGAAGAAAGAGGCACTTACTCTACCAGAGAGGCTTAAAACTTACTCATTAAAGATCAAACGAGGCCTGACAAGCTATGGAACAAGATATGGGATCCTTCCATTTGGCCGAAAATCTCCACCTTTCTTTGGCTTCTCTGCCACAAAAGGATTCTTAATTGGGACAACTTGAGGAAAAGAAACTTTATTGGTCCCTCCATATGCTTCATTTGCAAAAAAGAAGAAGAGACAATTGAACACCTCTGGTATCACTAGCCGTTAGCATATAAGCTTTGGCAAAAAATAAATTTTCGTTATCAGAAAGAGGCAGGGGTGAATGGAGACATAACGGCTACAATACGCAATTAGGACCCCCACCCCTATCAAAGAAAATTACTAAATTTCCTTTGGAAGCTCATCCCAGATTTTGTAACTTGGACCATTTGGAAAGAGAGAAACGGCAGAATCTTCAAAGATCAATTCAAATCTCTGGATGAGATATGGAAAATCATAAAGCAAAACATTGAAGAAACCATATCTTTAAAAACTTGGTACCAGGAGGATCTCCCCACCCTCCCCCAGGAACAATCAATCTGGAATAATTGGAAATTCCACAGAAAGCAAGACCAGTTGATCAAGGGAACAAGGCCCCCTAAAAGCTCCCCATTAGTGAAATGGTCCTCCCCCAAAAGACATGTATAAACTTAATTTCGATGGTGCATCCAAGGATAACCCAAGGAAATCAGGATTCGGAGGAACTATCAGAGACTATAAAGGAAACAATATTATAACCTTCTTGGGCTCTCATGGCTGGGATACCAACAATTTTGCTGAGTTAGAAGGTCTTTGGCAAGGGCTTCTAATAGCACAAGACAGGAATCTTTTTCCGCTCCTCATTGAGGGAGACTCTCAAATCCTCATTCAAATGGCTACAAGGATCCTTCAGGGCTCCCCCTCCTCTAAAATTTGCAAAAGCTGGAGAATGGCTCAACGACTATTGCATATTGAGCGATGGATTAGTTTCAACAGGGTGATCTCCTTCACTCACATTAGAAGAGATGGGAACAAAGTTGCGGACCTCCTTGCTAACTTGGGAGTTGATAGTGGATGGCGTCTTCTTGTTGGATCTCCAGCAAATCTCTTATTGGAATCTCAACTTCCTGACTTCAACAATCTGGTGCAGGAGGAAAGGCCTGAGCCTGAGGATGCACTCCCGGATCTGAGTGACGGCCTGGCCATCAATGCTATTCATGCAAATTAATAGTCCCAGGTACCACCACCTGCTTTGCAATGTGGAGCCCCAGATTTCATTTGATCGCGGGAAGAATGTTTTTATGACTGCAGGTTGGGGCAGGTCGGCGCCATTAATGTAGGTCGATGCCCGAAGCCGCCTATTGAGGGTTATATACATGGCGTTCCCCTTCGTTTTTTCCACTTCCAATGTTCAGGCTTCTGGTGTTCAGTTTGTTCTTCAGCAATGTTGTGAAGGTGAGAACGCGCCCGTTTTCAGAGGTGAGATTCAAGCCTGTTCGGGTTTGAATTTGCAGCACCTCAATTTTACCTGCACGCTGCACAGAGGTACTCGTTCGGTGGCTTGGGGTAAGTGGCTTATTAACTGCAATATCAGTTATATCTACTTTGCTTCTCGGTCTCGAGCCTCTTTTGTTTGTTCTTACGAGCCTCCGGTTCATTTGGGGCATTCTTCTGGGTTTAGGCTCTGTTCCTTTGAGTTTTCTGTGTCTGTCGGTAATATGAAGCGTCCAGGGAAACGGACTCGTTCGGGTGACCGCCCTGGAAGTAGCAAGCGATCCTCAGTCCATCCTTGGCCCAACCCCGTGCTCTCGCCCATCAACCTCTCTTCCTCTCTTGAGGACCCTCCTCCCAACAATCCTCCTCGCACGCCGATTCCTAACAGTGCCTTTCAATCCACCCATTTTAAATTCCAGAGCAACTTGAACAGGCCTTTGATTTCCGCCCAGATTACCATTATCATGTTAGAAGAAGATAACCAGGTCGCCCCTCTCTCCTGCATTGTTCCCAATTCCTCTCACAGCAGTGAGCGCTCCTCGGCCAAGGATTCTCTGGGTATCAAGAAGGAAACTGAACTTGTTCTGCAGGTCAATCTGCCCCCCATTATCCCTCCCCTGGTTGATTGTGATCAATTCGAAGTGGAGACTGATGCAGGAAACATCGATAAGGTGACGGAAGGCAAGGAGCCCCTCAGTCAGGATGACGTGTGTCAGGATGCCGAGGCGACACAGGGAGAAGCTGAGAAATATAAATAACTTGCGGTGTGGTTTTCCTTTTTTGGTTCTTCGGTGGATGCTCCGGGAGCATTGCCCAGGCATTTTGGCCATGGCTCAGCTTGATAGCATCAATTCCAGTTTTGGGTCTCTCATCGACGCGGCGTTTGTTCCTTCCCTGGACCCGGGCTACCAGTTCTGTTTCTTTGTTTTTCTTCTTGTCTATCACTCTCTGTATGCTTGTAAAGCCAATATAATTGGCTGTATGTCTCTGATTCTCGCCGATTTTTACAGTAATGGGGCAGTTTTGTAATGTGAATGGCTTGCGGGCTCCTGCTCTTGTAGCCGCCGACATATGTAAAAATATTTTGATTTCCAATTAATAAAATTAGATGTTACAAAAAAATAATAAATAAATAAATAATATTTTTTATAAATTAAATTATTTTTTATTTTATACCAATTATATTATTTTTTATTTTCAGTAGAGATAGTATCAATGGTGATATCAAAGTTGCCCTACTAATATTTTTCTTTATACTCTAACATCGAAGTATAATCGTATTTAATAAAGTTATAAAGTAAAAAAAATTAAGTACTTGTTATGAGTATTATAACATTAATGTAATACCTTATAAGTTATTATATATGATTTGTATCGTTGTGTTTAGTAAGGTTATTATAATTTTATTTTATTTTCCCAAATAGTTAATTTTTTGAATTTAGTCAAAATTTTAATATAATATAATATATAGTAATTTAAATTGTTATATAAATATTTAATATTATTATATTATTTTTTAATTATTATTAAAAATATAAGTGAAATTCAGTATTTTATATTTTGCATCAATTATATTATTTTTTATTTTTAGTGGAGAGAGTATCAATGATAATATCAAAGTTGTCATGGTAATATTTTGTTTTATACTCTAACATTTAAGTTTCTGGGGCTAATATTTTAACATGTAGGTTTGATTGTGTTTAATCAAGTTATAAAGTATTTTTTTTAAGTATTATAACATCAATGTAATACTTATTAGTTAAGAATACTACAATATTAATGTAATATTTTATTATAGAGATACTTAGTACAAGCAATATTATTTTCTTAATTGTTTCTTCAATTTTGCAGGTAACATTAATGAGAGTGTTATAACATCAATGTAGCATATTTTACTCGTTAATGTAACACCTTATCACATTGACACTTGGTACAAGCCATGTTATTTTCTTAATTGTTTTCCAATTTTACAAATAACATTAATGAGAATATCAAAGTATTTCATAAGCTCATATGTACAAGAACACTAATTTTCTCACTGCTTCATTAGTAGTGTGGACTATATTTATTTCCATTACCTATATGGGCACACACATATGCATATCCTTTTTTCTTGGACAGTTGTAAGTATATAAGTACATATACAAATGTGAGAATTTGCATGCATGTAAGTGGTGCGTGAGTGTTGCAATCTTATTAAAATTTGAATCTAAGTTGTCTCGTAACCATTAAAATTAAATTAAGGTGTGTGTGTCCACAAGTATAACCTTCATGTGGGTGAGGATATGTGTATGTTTTGTAAGGATACACATGTTCATGTGTAAGTCATGTGTGTGGGCGTGCACAATCTTCCTAAGGGTGAGGATAAAGAATTCCATATATGTGTTGGGTATAAGGATATGCATGTGTATGCGGTATAATGATATGTATGTGCACATGGTATAATGATATGTATGTGCATATGTGTTTGAGTTCGTGTTTGCTTGCATATCTGACACACACATACATATTTTACACTTGGGCAGCGCACACAAGTGACAATATGCATATGTGTGTATATGTGTGCATGTTCTACGCATGCATACATACATATCCTCACACATATACACACTGGCATGCATATCCTTTTACACACACAAAAGAAAGTGAGATTATGCATGTGTGTACACATGTTCTACACATGTACACGCAATATCCTCATACATACACACAAACATGCATATCATTAAACAAATAGACACGCACACAAACATGCATATCATTACACACATGTACACTCATATACATATTCTCACTTGTGAGATGGTTGTGCATGCCTGAGCATACACATGCATAACCTTACATATTGATATCCTCACCCTGAATGATGGTATTGTGTATGTCCCTAGCTCTGAATGATGGTATTGTGTATGTCCCTAGCTCAGAATATACACAAACATGAATATCCTCAACTATTGGAGGGTTATGCACATGCATATCCTTACACGATTAGAAACATATGCATGTGAAGAGGAGAAACAAGTGTGTATGCACTTGTTCTACACATGCACATCCTTTACCTACATACATGTGCATATTCTCACTTTTGAAAAAATAAATAGTAAAAAATAAAAATATTTATTTATATATACATTTTACTTTCATTAAAATTTTAATCCGAATTATTATAAAATCAAATTCTTCCATTAAATTTTATATTTATTTTTTAATTAAAATTAAATTTTATTTATTAATAATTTAATATTTTTTACATTAATTTTTATAAAAATAATTTAAATTTTACAATTTCTACATTAAAAATATTATTAATTAAAAATTCTAATAATTAAAATCAAATTTTATTTAAATTTATATCATTATTTTAATTGAAAAAATATATGTATAAACTAATACCATTTCTTTCCCACCCAAGAGTCCTAATCTATGGGAGACCCAAGATCAATCATCGTACAAACAACCAGGGGTACATCCAAACCCAACCACCTGCAAGTCAGGAAGGGGTACATCCAACCCCAACCACCTGCAAGTCAGGTATACTAACGCACTATAAAAACAGGACAAACCACACATCACTGTACAAACTTAAAAACACTTTTACCACCAAATCTTAACAAATATTATAAGAGTACAGGTACTCTTAAGTTACCTTACAACTTATTCCATTAATTTGGCATTTGTAACGTGCAGCTACTATAAACATTCAATGGGGCAGTGTTATAAAACATTGGGTAAAGAGATAACGTTAATAATTAGAAACATCTCAAATTCATCTGATTTTTTTAGCCATGGACGAGCTGTCATGCAACAAGTTACAACCCTTTTCTGTACAGTCTAACGACTGCCAAACTCCTTAATCTCGCCGCTTACTCCTCTGAAATCACCACCTTCCAGAATACCCACAACCCACATGGGCGCATTCCATGCTTTTGGCCATGCATTTCCAGCCTGTTAACAGCTTGTACTCTGCCCACATGTATCTGCTAAGGCTGCTGTTACCTTTATCTTAGTGTACGGTCAAATGAGCAGAGATTGGAGTTTGCAATTTGAAAATGGTCTGCCTCACACCTTTCTATTTTTCCAAGGTTTGACCACCCAACCACCTGGCTCATATTTTATGTAAAATCTAGCCACTGCCAAATGCTCTTATATGTTTGAACCATTTTTCCCAAGGGTATATTGTTTATGAAAACGTATATGTAAGTATGGAGTAGTTTTTTTTTTGAGTTTTGGGTTGCTAATTTGGTTATTGTTCAAAGATCTTATATCAAAAAAATTAAGAAAGGAAGAGACTAAACTACCTTTTATCCAAATATTATGGAGAAAATGAAAATCTTGCAGCAAACAGTAAGGAATCATTATAACTCATAACTATGATGATAATAAAGTTTCATTTTGATGGTCATCAAAACTAAGACTTTTTAAATACTGCAAGGTGTTTACATATTTATGTTTACATGTTTGCAGAAGTAAACAAAATATGAAAAAATATAAAGTTTTCATTGATATGGAGATTTGACATTAACCACACATATAGAAAGAATGATATAATAATAAATGCATTAAATATATTTTAAATGGATATAAAAAGTTATAATGGTGTTAAAAGTGAATAGAAATAAGGAAATTGTAATAAATGAAAATTAAAATTAAATTTATTTTTAGTGTTTTTTTTATATTAATACTATATATATATATTATATAATATTTTAAATCGAGTTATAGTTTAATTGTTTTTATTTTGGAGGATTTTTGGATATATTTTTTGGTTAAATATGTGTGGCAAAAATTTGTATGAATTATAAGTTTGATTTGTGAACTCTGTATAATATTAATGTCCCAGAATTTTTTTCATCACTTTGAGTCTATTTATGCATTAAAAATAGATTAACAAAAAAATAAGATCCTACTAAAAAATTGTTTTGCCAAATTTCAGCCAAAAACTCTAAAATATATAAAGTTAAACAAAATCTTAGATAACTATAAAAAATCATCATAATTATGTTGAATGCAATAATAAAAAATAAAAATAAATTATCACAAATAAAAATACAACTAAATTTATTATTAACACCCTCTTTGTCACAGTAACTGAAAATCTGTGAGTGTTATATACAATAAATATAGTGTTAACACCATCTTTGTCACACTAACTGAAAATTTGTGAGTGTTAACACCCTTTTTGTCACACTAACTGAAAATATGTGTGTCGAATGCAATAAAAAAATATATCCCAAATAAAAACAATAAAAATAAGGAATTATCTTAAATAAATAATAATAATAATAAAATTATTATCCCACATAAAAATCAACTAAATTTATTGTTAACACTGTCTTTGTTTTTTTTTCTTCTTTTTTTTTTTTTTTTTTTTTGTTACAACGCTCTAAAGCTAGAGACATTGCGGGTGAAGAAGTTGCCCTCGGACGTTAGCAAACCATTGTCAGGGCCCTTATAGCTAGGAATGGCCCTCAGCCTCACCCTCCATGAAGTTCTTATCCTTTAACTGCAAAGGGTTTGCTAGTCAGCGCAAAAAGCTAGCTCTTAGGACACTGCTCACTTCTTCCCAGTTGGACATCATTTTTCTTCAAGAAACCCTATCCCCAGCTGTAACTCTTATTATTACCCTAAATTCTTGGTTGCCGAACTGGACTTTCCACACTTTGGACGCATCCAGGAGATCTGGAGGTATTGCTATTGGTTTTTGCAACAAATCAATGGAACTTAGGAATTTATGGGGAGGCAGAGGTTTTATTGGCATGGACATTTTTGCCCGCTCTCTGGAATCTGAAATCCGTGTTATGAATGTATATGGACCATGTATGGACAGGGCGATGTTTTGGAGGTCCCTCCTCGACTCTTATCTCATGCAAGCTGACAATATCATTCTAGGAGGGGATTTGAATTTTTTGTTGGGTTTCAGTGAATCCTGGGGACACTCGGCTCAAGTTGATGGTCTCTCGGACACTATCTCTACCTTACTTGAGCAGCATCAGTGGGTTGACATTCCATCCACCAGGATTTAGTATACTTGGTCTAACAACCGCAGTGGTGAACACAGCCTTGCAAGGAGACTAGACAGGTTCCTTATTAAAGAAGCTTTCCTAACATCTCATCCTCATATTAGACAGTGGGTGGGTACTGGAGGCATCTCAGATCATCGGCCTATATTATTGGAATTGGCAGATACTATCCAGAAAATCAAAAGTCCCTTCAAGCTCAATGCCTCTTGGCTCAAGGACCCCTCCTATATTCAATTGGTAACAAATTTCTGGCAATCCAACCCCATTTTGGAACGTGAGGATCATACTGTTGGCTTCATCAGGAAATTGACAGAACTCAAGAGGATGACTAGAAGGTGGGCACATCAGAAACGGATAAATGATGAAAAATTTTTGAGGGGCATTTGAGGACTCATCTAATGGCACCTTCTTAACTCAAGAAAATAAAGACCATTATAGCTCCCTTGTCTTGAAGCGCTCCCATATCCTAAAAGAAAGGGAGGAGAGCTGGAGACTCAGAAGCAGGGCAATCTGGCTTACCGAAGGAGATAACAACACTAAGTTCTTCCACAAATTTGCTAATGGAAGAAAAGCTATAAATACTATTTGGGAACTTCACAATGCACAGGGACAATTGATAACTACACAACAAGACTTAGCCAGATTAGCCAATGAGCACTTCTGCAACATCTATAAGGCGCCTAGAGAAGTGAATATTTTGGAAATTATGCGGGTGGCAAAACACTTCCCCAGGTTTGCACAACAGGAAGACTGGGAGAATCTAACCATGGAAGTGACAAAGGAAGAACTGGAAGAAACTCTAAAATGGTTCAAGAAAGATAAAAGCCTCGGACCTGATGGATGGACCATAGAATTCTATATTGCATTCTTTGATATCCTGGGGGATGATCTCCTCAAGATTGTGGAGGACTGCAGAAGAAAGGGAAAATTACCCTCAGTAATCAAATCCACCTTCATTGCCCTTATCCCGAAATCCGATCTCCCATCCTCTTTCAATGATTTCCGACCCATCTCACTTTGCCACTGCCTGTATAAGATCATTACAAAGATCATCGCAAATCGTATGAAGCCAATCCTGTCCAGACATATATCCACAGAACAGTTTGCTTTTCTTCAGCATAGACAAATACATGAGGCAATCGCCACTGCTCAGGAGCTCCTACATACTATGCAGACCAAGAAGCAGAAAGGTATGATATTGAAGGTGGACCTCTCGAAGGTTTTTGACCGCACAAATTGGCTCTACATTAGGCTACTATTGACTCACTTGGGCTTTCCTCATTTATATATTAAGTGGATCATGTGCTGCATCAAGGACGTTCCTTACAGTGTTTTAATAAATGGAGAAGCCACATCTTTCTTCCTATCGGAGAGAGGACTCAGGCAGGGATGTCCTCTCTCCCCCCTCCTCTTTTTACTCATCATGGAAGGATTAAGTAGATTAATCATTGTTGCCCGCAATAGGAATCAACTGGTTGGCATAAAGATCTCAGAGAATTTTTACCTGACACATCTATTGTTCGTGGATGACATTCTCATTTTCCTAAATGGCAGCATTGGAGACACCTCAGCCCTCCAGAATATTTTCAATCTCTTTCAACGGGAAACTGGAATGACTGTGAATGACGGGAAGCCCACAATGACCACCTTTGGATGCTCCCAGCATGAGACCATATTCACCTCTCAGCGCTTCCCCTACACCCCGTTGAATTTGGAAGATGGTCTAAAATACCTGGGATTCAGGCTCAAGCCCCTTGGTTACAGGATAGCAGATTGGACGTGGCTCATTGCTAAAGTGGAAAAGCACCTACAAGTATGGTACCATAAATATCTATCCCATGCTGGTAGATTAATTCTCATAAGAGTTGTAATCGAGGCCACTCTTGTTTTCTGGATGACCCTGGCTTGGATACAGAAAGGTATTCTGAACAAGCTTCAAAGTATATGCTACAGATTCTTATGGAAGGGCAATCAACCGGGCAAAATCTTCGCTTGGGTCAGTTGGGACAAAAATTCCATACCAAAGAGATGGGGAGGATGGGGAATTAAACGACTTGATCTTTTTTCGAAAGCATTGGCATCAAAACTCGGTTAGCACCTTATCACTTCCAACAGTCTCTGGGCTTGGGTTGCACAAGCAAAATACATCTGGCCAATGAACTTGATGGACTGGTTCAGACAGGTCCATGGAACCAACAATAACATCTCCAATATCTGGGAGGCGGTCTTGAATGCATTGCCACTACCTCGAGAAGGCATCACTTGGAGAATAAACGAAGGAAATGTTGTACGTATCGGCACTGATCCATGGGTGGGCTGCGGCAATGCACATAGACTGCCCGCAGATCTGATTAGGTACCTTAACAGCAGGGGCATCACTCACATTAAACATATCGGAGATAGGAATAATTCCTCCTTTCTTCGGCAAGCTTGGAAATCAGCCCGAGATTTGGACATTCCCGATCCTTGGAAACGAGATTGGCAGGAATATATCGAAGCTCTCTCACAGGCACATATCCGTTTGACAGATGAATTGGATAAGCTCATATGGGCTTTCGCTAAACACGGTGCATACTCTCCTAAAGAGGGCTACATCAGACTTATGGAACATCACAAGCCTCAGTACATCAACCCGGATTGGAGATTACTCTGGAAGCTAAAGGCAGCACCCCCGTCCCGTCTACTACTGTGGAATATACTTTTTGACAAGATCCCTACAGGAACTAATTTGATGAAAAGGTCCTTTAATGGCCCTTTTTGGTGTCATTTATGTCGAAATGGCGAGGAGAGTACTAATCACCTGTTCCTACATTGCCCAACCTCACAAGATTATTGGAAATGTATCGGCGCACATTATCCCTCTCTAAAATCCTGGCAAGGGCCCAACATTTAGAATGCCTGGAGTTCCTGGTGTCAAGACCATTCTGGAAAAGGCAAGAACATGCCCCTCCTTGCCTGCTAGTCTATTTGGGTTGCTAGAAACCACTCTATATTCAACCAAAAAGCCCCTCATTGGCCGACCATTCTGATCCATACTATAGCTGATTTTGATCTTATCCCTAAGGAGGACACCAACTCCCCTCCCCGCACCATTATCCTGGAAACTATAGACAAATCAAAACCGTGGGCTTATTTTGATGGTTCCGCACAAGGGACAGGATGTGGGGGGGGGAGCCATCCTTTTTCTAAAGCAATCTCACTGTTATAAGATTCAAATAAATCACTACAACAAATCCTGTGATTAGCATCCTTTTTTACTTCTTTTTTTGCATCTAGAGCCCATTTTTGGTGCTATTTGCATCCATTTATCAAATATGGTGCAAAACTTGACACAAAATTTGCATCGAGTTTTGCACCACGTCTTACACCAAGTTTAGCACCAGGTATTGCAATAGGTTTTGCACCACATTTTGCACCAAATTTTATGCCAATTTTTGTGTCATCCTTTGCACCAAGTTTTGTTCCAGGTTTTGCATCAAGTTTGGCACCTAATTTTGTTTGACATACTTTTGCATCCTCATTTGCATCCACTTTTTGCACCTACACTTGCATCAACTTTTGCATCGACTTTTACATCCTTTTTTGCATCCTTTTTTAAATCATTTTTGCATCCATTTTTTCATCCATTTGTGCATCCCTTTTGTGCCAAGTTTTACATCGAGTTTTGTGTCTAGTTTTGCATATAATTTTGCATCTACTTTTGTTGCATCCACTTTTCCATCTTGTTTGGCATCCATATTTACATCCTTTTTTGCATCTATTATTGTGCCCACTATTGCATCTAATATTTTTGTGCCACAATTGGCGCCTAGTTTGGCACCTCCTTTTGCACCCACTTTTGATTATAATTTTGCATCCACGTTTGCATCCTCATTTGCGTCTAGGTTTTCATCAACTACTACATCTATTTTTGCATCCCATTTTGTATCCACTTTTGGATCAGGATTTGCATCGGGTTTTGTGTCTTGTTTTGCATCTACTTTTGCATCGACTTCTATTGCATCCACTTTTGCATACAATTTTGCATCCACTGTTGCACCCATTTTAAAGTTCACTTTTTGCATCCCTTTTTACATCTTCATTTGCATCATACTTTGATTCATTT
>APFE030243598.1:0-15743 GCA_000404065.3 Pinus taeda
CGGTCAGTCATACCATGTGAGTTTGATTCATTTGTTTCCAAGCCAACAGAAACACAAACATTTGCACAGTTTTCCTGCCCAGCTCGCTCAAGGCAACCTCATCTTGATCTGCGCCTATTTCTTCATTCGTTGTATTGCCTCAGACCCGTTTGTCTTATGACTTTCAATCTGCTTGGTTCTGTTTTCCCAACTTGGGTCGACCCTTGCTCTACCATCAATCTGACTCGTCAAATTGGCCTAATGATCTCTTAACACCCCCGTGATATTCACTCCTTATCACCTGGAAAAATCGAGCTTCGAGGTTTGCGAAGGTTTGGAGACACCGAAGGTTCTTGCTGAGTGAGACATATAGCGAGCATTTTGCTACACAGTACATGCCAGAACTTTGAGAAGGCTGCGTTTCAGAGCGCACCCTGAATTTGAGCCTTTAGAATGTTAAAGCCACATTTCTTTCTATTTTCATTTATTCTCCCTTTGTTGTCGTCGAAATGCCCAGCTCCATTGTTTCCTTTCGAACTATCTCCGAAGGTACACTGTCTCGCTGAAATTGCCCTCAGTACCTCCAACACCTTATCGAAGATGTTAAAATAGAAGTGAATCTGAGAATACATGCACATGATCATCTCACATTCACTCCGCCTTGAGAACGTCCGAAGAAGAGCAAAAATAAAGCAGGGGAGCAAGAAATTTAGGGTTTCTGAATAAATTCTCTTATTGTGAGTGCGTTTGAAGCCCTAGCCTAAGTCCAGTCCTGGCATCAGTCTTTACATTGCTAAAGAACCGCATATTACTTCATTCGCGCTCGATTTGTATTTACCTGTAAATAGAGTGGACCAATATATTTGAAACAGGATTTCGATTTCTTGCTCTCGGAATTCTAGTCGTCATCTTCTTTGGAATGCTATCCAAAGATCCAAAGATTATAATATTCCAAACAAAGATGTGGGGCTTGAAAACATTACAGTGTATTGTATGACTAGTATCACTAGCATGAGATATGACTATGGTATGGCTCTAGATCTTATTCTCCAAGATCTGTATTTTTCTCTCAGTAGCATCGAATACAGTGGCATGCAATATAATGGCTCGATGTATTTGCTCTGTGGCCTTATTGATCGACAAAGCTATTGTGGCTGTTTTATATATAACATTATATATATTACTATATATATATATATATATAATAATCTATATATATATATATAAATATATATATTATATATATATATAGATATATATCAGTAGCTTTTTATATGATTCGTTGTAGCTAGAAATATCTCCATAGTTGTTGGTCTGCTTTTCAATCGACATTTATTGTCACCGTTGATGCGTCACAATCTGTAGACCCATCATCCCGGTTTCAAGATACCAAAAGTTTAGATCGATTTCTCCTTAAACCTGGTTTATTTTTGCGTGTTTAAAGGATTGCTGAGTAATGAAGATGAACTTCACTTAATCTGGCATACAGATAGTGAATATCAGCAAAACTATACAAAGAAACAACTCAATGGTAGATAATGATTCATGAAGTCTAATTGCTAAGCGTTATCAAAAGAATAGAAAAGGCAGCTCTGTCCATCTTCGGCTATATATACCCACGCAGCTCAGTATTAATGATATATTTTACAAGTGAAATACATTTGAAATTAATATAACCGTTGTGAATATAGGTATTTGAATCCTAAACACGTAATACAATACTTATCGTATATTCTTTATTTACCTGAATTTTTAGATGGATTTCAAAATATGTCTATGCTACCATGGTTGGCACTAGCCATTCACAGCACGCTGAGAAAGATATTCGAGAGGCAGAGATTGCCCGACAATATCTGTGGCCTTACTAATTTGGTTAGGAATTGAATGCCCAGGGCAATGTGATGCTGTTATATTTCATGAGGACTCCAATGACAAAGGAGAGTAAGTAGGCTATTATCCACTGTATGTTTCATTTAATTTGCTATTGGATAATATAAGTTTGTTTGAAGACTGTTACTACATGTGGAAGCATTAAAAACAATGTACAGTGAATAAGCTTACGAAATGACCCACCTTGGAGAACATTCTTTGCACATCAGGGTTTATCTGTTGAGATAATGGCCAAACTTGAAGATGCATTAAAGTTATTGAATATCCTAATTCATTCCACGGTTGATGAGATGGTCAAAGTCAACAAAGAAACTCTTTTTGAAATTCAAACTTATTTGCAAAATGCACAAGAAAAGATCGATTTTTTGCAGCTTGAATCACAGCTACAACAAGAAGAGCTACATCAAAATAGACACCATTCTGAACCTGTTTTTGTTTAGAACATTGAGACAACCACCCATCATTAGCATGTTACAGTTCATTCAGATTTAGTACCAAACAAAGCAGCAAGGTTACATGCAGATGCAGAAGTTCAGTCTACACTTCCCAAGCCCATTATCAGACCTTGGGAATAGCTTGTCCACAACAAGCACAGAACCGGTCTTAGATATGACAAGGACTTGTCCTTTCATATTCCAGACTACTCAAAACCCATTTAGTTTGAGAGTGCTAGTTTCATTAATGACAGTTCACTTGCTCCTCATGATAGTTCAGTGTCAGCTGTTCCAGACTCTGCTCCTCTTCCACAGCAACAACAACAACAGATCATGAAATGCCAACACTGTGATCGAGTTGGCCATTTGAAAGATCACTGATTTTATCTTCATCCATGTAAGCACTGTCATAAAACCACCCATTCTTCACACAGATGCTTCAGCAACAAACGTCCCGCAAGAACAAAGATTCAGCTAGGATGGATCGCTTCTTGGCAATGGGCATCAATAGCCAAGAAGATATTCCAAACACATGTCAGAACTTGCTCCAGAATATTGAAGAGTCTTGCTGTTGAGTTTTCTCCATCATCTCACCTTGTATCTGACAAGGGGGGAAATGATGGTCATCTACAAGCTTCAAAGACATATCAAGTGAGCCTGAGCCACAACCTGCCACACCAGTTTCAAAGTTGTAGCCAGAGACAAAGATGCCCATGAACATGCCTTCAGTTGGCAATCTGGGACAGTTCCTCTAGCAGAAGACTCCAGCCTCTTGCCAGTTTTGGAAGAGTTCCAGGAACTAAATTGAGAACACTTCCTCTAGCAGAAGACTCCAGCTTCTTGCCAGTTTTGGAAGAGTTCCAGGAATTGCATTAAGCATTCCAAAGTTGTTGGTCATCCTTAAACCATCACAGGTTGAGACTTCCCTTTTCAGGTCAAAGTTTTACCTTTTATGTGGGGTGAGACCTCCCTTTATTGGTTGAAGGTTTTCCTCTTTAAAACAATAGGATCACTTCCTCTAGTAGAAGACTTCAACTTCTTGCCAGTTCTGGATGAGTTCCGCGAACTGCACTAAGCGTTCCAGTGTTGGTGGCCATCCTTAAACCATCGCCCTTTATACCAACATTTCATAGAGCACATTCAGCCTAGTGTTGCCATGCATTTTCGTACATTTTGTATTACAGCTCTCTTCTTGGACTCATACATAACCCTCTGGATTAAGGGGGGGAATGTTGGACACCTAATCCTAAATGGGTTAGTGTTGAAGCCGAATGGACAAAAGGAGTCCAAGGGACCTTGGGATGTGAATCCCAATGGTCACCATATTGTACTATAAATGTATATCAATTGTGAATAAACAAAAAAAAAAATATTTGTTGTGCATTGGATAATCCAGCGCTCCCCATGTGTTTCGTGACATGGACTAACCGCCTCTTGAGGAGCCATTAACTCTGGCGATGCATCTGTTTACTAACACCTGCGGGTTTTGGTGTAATGACAATCATGATCCAAACAAGTGGTATCAGAGCCAAAGGTCTCGAGTTTGAATCACACCCGGCTCGCGCTGGTGGGGAGATTGTTGGGAATTGGATAATCCAGCGCTCCCCATGTGTCTAACAAATACTTCTTGTAATTGTGAACTTAAACATTCCTACTCAATATTTAGAAGCACAATGGATCAGGAAGTAATTTCATGCACATATTGTTAAGTGTTGTGAGACTTAACTCTTAATGATTTAATGGTATGTGTTTTCTTTCATATGTACTAAAGATAATGAACTATTTTGTTTCTTTCAACATTGTAACCGCCACCTCCCACATTTACCCACTTTCACCAGTTTTCCTAGGGTAAACATGAGTTGAGGGTCACTATGATAAGATGAACTTAAGGAAATTGAGTCAACAAATTAAGACCTTATTGACTTCCCTCAGGTGTTACAATACCTCCAAGAGCTAACCAACCCCTCGAGGAGCCTTGAAGATGAGTCTCCTTTTTACTAATCTAGGCTTTTAGTCACTCCGTTGACATGGCCTTCAAGTGATTATAAGCCGTTAGTCACTCCCATAGGCCTTCTTCTTAGCGACTATGGACTTTTCCAATCATTTCTAACCCAGCGACCTAGAATTCTAAGCCATGTTTTCAAGGCTAAGACTCAGGCCTCTGCCCATAACTCTATGAAGCTTCCACAAATGATGATTAACATAGAAAAAAACTTCTAAACCAAAAACTTGAGTAAGGACTTGACATGATCCCTCCTAACCAGGACAAACATTCTGTCAAAAATGTGGTAAACATGCAATCTATAGGTCATGAATGCATGTCTGAACATATGGATCTAAAATTTATCTGAGGTTTAAAAATAATGACCAATACCTTCTCACAATAGCCACCATAAGTCCATTTAGGTCATGCATTCATTAAACATACATTCATTAATTAAATGTGATAAGAGTCATACTTAAATATGTCATAAAATGACACTTATAACCAGCATATAACCATATATATAACAATGATAGAACAACCATTAAAGCCACATAATAAAAAGTATAATTACTCATCAAAGACAAGAGGAAATTAACTCTTATTCACCATATGAAAATCCAACCAAGTCAGGGACTTCCATGTACCACCTAGAAATAGATTGGGCTGAAAAAAATATTTCTTTCAGCCAATAATCCCTGTGCCATATTCCAAGCATGAATGTGGGATGTCATGGGATAAACCAATCCATAAAAAACCAAGGGAATCCAAAGGTTAAACCAAATCCATGCTCACACTATTGTGATCTCACCAAAATTGGTCACGGTATCAGAAAACCAAATCGAGCTTGGATTCCTTAGAATTCCTTCACCATCCCATGAGGAATTTTCCTGTCTCCACCCACCTATTAATGCCTTCCCATAGAAAACCATCCCCACCCCCAACCCTTGGGATTTTCCTTAGACCATCTCACCCAAATCTAAAACCTTCCAGCAATCCAAAGCTCAACCAAGAAAGAATCCCATCACACCATGGCTATTTGGAAATGGCGAGGAAAGGCTAAAACCATTGTTGAAACCCAAGAAAACCCATGCCAATGAAAAAAAATGAAAATAATACACACATGCACATATCATGCATGCCAAAACTAGCTAGGAAATCATACGCGTAACCTATTACCTACAAGTATTCCCACTGAAGTTGTTTGATCCAACCTTTCCTTTCTTGATCATTGCTTTTTTTTTATTTCCTTATCCTTCCTTTGTTTCCTTGCTTTCCTTCTCCTTTTGGTTCTCTTATCCTCTCTTAGACTAATTCCAAGATAAAACTAACAAAATGCCCCAAACTGATGCTTTGATCTCTTTTTATTATTAATGCCCCTAATTTCTTCATTTTCTTTCAATTTCCTCCTCACATGCAACCTGTGACCTTTCACCTCCCTTTTCTCTTATTTTCCTTTATTTTCATAAATAAAATACCAATAATTCCTCTTTTCCTTTTTAGAGCCCTTTCCATTGCCTTAGCCAATTTCCCCTTAGCCATAATACACAATTGGTGATACCCACTAGGATGTTTTTCCCAACATTCAACTTGGATTAAATGTCACATGATATTGGTCTTATTTTTCCTTTATTAACTTTATTACATGAACTTTTATCTAGGGGTTGTTACAGACCACTCCCCCTTAGGGGAACACCTTCCTTGGTGGTCTATTACACCTACAACTAGCAAAACCGTTCAAAACCAAAATCATACTGCCTATGGATTTTTATAACTTAGCTTGTTTGTTTATTTACAATGAACAATCTGCTTAAAAGAAAAAACCATAATGACAAACACGATAAACTGACAACCATATCACTTATTGGAGTTCTATGACACAACTCATTGTGGTATTTACAATAGAAACTATACATAATTATGTATAAATACCAAAACCTCATTTGCCTCCATCGACAAACAATGAAGCATACATTACTCATATATAATCAACCATCTCCCATGTAGCTTCATCAGGCCCAAAGTGCTTCCACTCCACTTTAACATGACCTATTTCTCTATTCTAGAGCATGAGTTGCTTCCGCTACAATATGCACTGAGTTTCTGGTTGGAATTATGCTTGTAGTTCCACCTACAATATAAACCAATCAATAACATGATCAACATCATTTACATATCTCTTAAGAAATGAAACATGGAAAACATCATGTACTTTCATTGTCGGAGGTAGTGTCAGTCTGTATGCAACAGGTCCAATCCTCTCAAGAATGTCGAAAGGTACACAATACCATGGTGCCAACTTGGCAGATGATCGATTCCTCAAGGAAATATTGTTGGGATTTATGCCCAAATACACATGTTCCCCAACCTAAAACTCCTTAAATGCCCTGTCTTGGTCTGCATAAATCTCTACCAATCTTATGCATCCTTTAGATTCTTATTTATAACCTACATTTCTTGTTTCGTTTCTGCCAGCATATTCAGTTGAATAAGTACCCTGTTCACTAGATCACTCCAGTTGATGGGAGCATTACAACTCTGCCCATATAATGCCTCAAAGAGACTCATCCTCAATGACTCTTGATGACCATTATTGTAAGAAAACTTGACCAATGGAAGGTACTCCTCCCATCTCCTTTGTTGGTGCACAATATACATCCTCAACATATATTCCAAAATCTTGTTGACCCACTCCATCTATCCATATTTCTATGGATTATAAGTTGTTATGAATGCCAACTCTATACCCAAACCTGCAAACAAGTCTTTCCATAATATGGAAGATAAACTGGCATCCATGTCCAACACAATATTCTTCATAGCACCATGCAATCTCATGATCTCCTCGATGAAGACATGTGCCACCTCACTAGTTGAATTAGTCTTAACTGGAATAAAGTGAGCTATCTTGCTCAACATATCAACCACAACCATGATAAAATCATTCTGCCTTGATTTCCTCAGAAGACCTGTAGTGAAATCCATGGAAATGACCTCCCATTTCCATTTTGGACTTGAAATAGGTTGAAGCAACCCACCTCAATTCTTACACTTTTCTTTCACTTTCTCACAGTCCAGACATCGAACCAAAACCTTTGTCACATCCTTGTTCATATTTGGCCAATAGTAGAACGTCTTCACTATTGTCAACGTCTTTTGATATCATAGGTTACCTGAATATGAATTGACATGAAACTCCCTCAAAATAAGCTTCTTGAGCCCAATGTTATCCCACACATAAATATTGTCCTTGAATCTCATCAAACCATCTGATGTGAGAGGATAGTCGACATCTTGATCACCCGTACCCTATTGTAACCTGTGTCTTAGCTCCTAGTAGTTGTCATCCTGTTATCCTACCTATAAAATTTGATCCAATAAATCCATCCCGCACGAGCTAACCTCTACAATATGGTTCATCTGCACTCTCCTATTGAGATCATCTCCAACCTTGTTCTCCTTACCCTTAGTGTATTTGATATTGAATTCAAACTCAATGATCATGGAAAACCACCTAGTCGATCTTTCATTCAAATTTAGTGGGACAAATGGATATCTCAATCCAGTGTTATCACTCATCGCTAAAAAAACCTCCTGCCAAGAAGATAATTCCTCCACATCTTCAAGGAATGAATAATAACTGCCAAATCAAGATTATGTGTAAAATAAATTTTCTCTTCCTCTTTCAGTTTCCTAGAATCATAGTACTCCACTTGTCCATCCTACATTAGGTATCCACCAAGTCCTCTTTTGAAATAATTTGTACACACCACAAACTCTTTATCCAGATCTAAAATGTTAATAACTGGAGAATTTGTCAAAAACTTCTTGAATTGCTCAAAACTAGGTGCACATTCCTATTTCCATTCAATTTTCTTACCTTTTCTTTACAATGATGTAATAAGATATGAAATGCGTGAGAGGTTCCTAATGAACCTCATGTATTAAAATGCTAGCCCCATAAATTATATGACCTCATCCACATTCTTAGGAACTTCCCACTCCATGATATCCCTTATCTTTTATGGATCTATTGTTATGCCTTCCTTGGAAACAATATGTCCCAAGTAATGTAGCTTTTTCTAAAAGAAGTTGTACTTGCTAATCTTTGCATAGAACTAATTCTCTCTTGGCAATCTCAATACTTTGCTAAGTGTTCTTCATGCTCTTCCCCATTCTTAGAATTTATCAATATATCATCAATGAATACAATCACAAACTTCTCTAGATAAGGATGCAATACATTATTCATCAAGAACATAGAAGTAGCATGGGCATTAATCAAACAAAAAGGAACCAAAAGAAACTCATAGTGCCGATACCTAGTCCTGAAAACAGTCTTGTAGATGTCCTCTTTTTTGATGAGTACCTGATGGTATCCTGACCTCATATCAATCTTCGACAACACTTCTACTCCCTTCAACTGATCAATCAATTCATCTATCCTTGACAATGGGTACCTATTCTTAATCATCACCTTGTTTAGTTTCCTATAATCAATGCACAACATAAGAGTACCATCCTTCTTATTTACAGATAATATTGGTGCACACCAACGTGATACACTTGGCCTAATGTATCCCTTATCAATGATTTCGTTCAACTGAAACTTCAACTCTACTAACTCTAGTGTGCTTATCCTGTAAGGTTCCTTTGATGTTGGTGGTACTCCTAATACCAAGTCAATGGAAAACTCCACTTCCTTTTGGGGAGGAAAATTTGGAATCTTTGTTGGAAACACATCCTAAAACTACTCTAATACATGGTACCTCTTGAAGATTTCTACATCCTCAACATCGTTACCCTTGCCACTAAAAATATAAACTACAAACATTACACACCCTTTCCTACAACTATGCTTAGCCTGCATAACTATGAACATCTAAATTGATGTAGGCTTCCTCTTTCCTTGCAATATCCTCTTTTACCCATTATCATTCAATCACTCAATGGCCTTGCCATAACAATCCACTTTATTCCTATGAAGATACAACCAATCCATACCAAAAAGCATACTATATGAACCCAGTTGTAGTACATTCAGTTGGGTTGCATTAGGCATATTGTTTAGCTCAAATGCATAATCTATTACCCAATTATGAACTCTCTTCTTAGTACTTGTAGCCAACTACACCAACCAAGACTCTAAATTCACTTCTTTTCTCAAGCCACACTTATCCACCAGGTCAAGATTAACATAACTATAAATAGATCTAGGATCAATCAAAACTAAAACAAGTAGACCAAAATGCTTACCTTCCATCTTAATAATGGATGCTTGGTAATCTTCTTGCTTGTTGTCCATAGATGCATAAATTTGGGGAATGATATGAACAACATCCCCAACTGTATGTGCCTCTTGAGTGCTATATATATTAGGTTTGCCACCGTGATATAATGGACAATCCTTCTTATGATAATATTTTCAAGATATCCAGCATTGCAATGCTCCCCTACCGTCACCCCTATTCTGCTTCTCTCCAGTACGTGACCCATATCCCTTCTCAACTACATTGAACTTCTTGTGAGTAGTAACTTTTTCTTTCTCACCTACATCCTAAGTTCTTCCCTTCTTCGATGGATAATTCCCTTTAATTGTCTTATTTCCATTTAAATCACGATTGGGCTCAACTTTTCAATTTCACTGCTCATAACATTGCTTCAACTTTGATATGTCCTTCAATAACTATCTAGGTTCATCAAACTCAATTTGGTCTCTATATGCTGCTAGCAACCCACTGATGTATCTTTGAATCTTCGCATTCTCATCCTTGAGGGAAGGCACATAAATTAAAATATTTAGGAACCTACTAGTATACTCATCATCTATCATAGGACCCATCTATAGCTCTTAAAGCTTCTTAGCTCTATCATCATAATATATCTCAAATAGGTAATTCTTCTTGAAGTGTCTCTCGAACTCATCCCAAACCAATTGTTATTCTCGAATTCCCTTGAAATTCTTCACATGTTACCACCAAATGTATTCTTTCCCTTTAAGACTAAATGTGCCTATTTTGGATTTCCTGTTCTTTGAATATTTATGCAATCTGAAGAATTTCTTCTTCCTAAGCAACCATGCCTCTGCATCATTTGACTTCTTTATCTCTCCATCAAATATAGGAGGCTTACATTTCTTGAACTCCTCGGGTAAGTACTCACTCCTATAAGGATGATGACAGTGATGAGGGTGATAATGTATCCTAAATGAGGAACTAGAATGATGCCTATACATATTAGTCCTCCTGCTAGGTGTATCCAATGATTTACCGACTCTCATTGTATCCCCTTTATCCAACTTGTATCTAGACTGAGACCTGTTACCATAGGCTCCATTAGATTCTCTTCCTTCCCTTGACTGGTCCTCAATTGTCCCTATCTTGGAAAATCTACCAAGCTTTGAAGAATCACTACACTGACTTCTTGTTGCTTTTCTTGAGTCCTTGCAAGTGTTTCTTGAGCCTCAACCAACTTGTCATTTTATGCTTTCCAACTCCTGATCTCTGCCCTCAAAATCCTCAATGTATCTGCTATACCAGGAGAATACTCATCTCCTTCTTGCCCAACTAAGCTATAGGGAGAGTCATGGGAACTACATTCTACCATTTTTCTTGTCATCTCTTACTCTCTTGTTCCTATAAGTTGGCCATGTCAAATAAACCAAATAGATACCGAAATCAAAGCCATATCTCATTGGCATTGAATGCGGGCTTATCTCATTTGCAAAATCAGTCCACATTAGCATGATAGATATATATTCATAATCAAATCAACATAAAAACATCATACATGACCTTACCAAATGTATACCATGACCCCATGCATGAAAACCATAAACTTGAAAACATCATATTTTTACCCAAAGAGAGCACACATGACTCTGATACCACCTTTTAACCACCACCTCCCACATTTACCCACTTTCATCAATTTTCCTAGCGTAAACATGAGTTGAGGGTCACTATGATAAGACTTAACCTCCTATATGACCTTAAGGGAATGGAGTTGATAACTTAATACATTATTGACCTCCCTTAGCTGTTACAGGACCTCAAGGATCTATTGAACCCCTCCAAATGTCCAACACCCATGCTAACTCTCCTTTTTAGTAACTTGGGATTTCATTCACTCCCTTAACAAGACCTTCAAGTGAATTTAAGTCTCCAGTCACTCCCATAGGCCTGCTTCCTAGCAACAATGGGCTTTGCTAGTCGGTTCTGTGTGAGGGACACCGAATTCTAAGCCCCTTTTTCAGGTCTAGAACTCAGTCCTCTTCTTAGAACTCAATGAAACTTCCATAAATAATGAATAAAACAAAAACAAAGTTTCTAAATGAAGGAAAATACATCAATACATGCTCTACAGAGAAAATAAACACAAGACATGATTGGGTAAATCTATATATTCTTCTATTGCTCAGAACATAGTATTTATAGAGAATTTACAATAGGATCATTTCCCTAAACTTCTCAGTCTCACTGTTACTTGAAATCACTATCTCTCTTATCCCCAAACCTCTCTTTTCTATACAAGATAATCACAGATACAAAAATATCTCCGCATAACCAAAAAATGGGACATCTCTCCACTAGTATAAAACTAACTCACAACCCAACTAGACACTTTTTGGATTTAGACAAGCCCACCTCAGAAAAATACCATCTCATCAACAATATCCTAACAACACAACAACAAAGATTCCCCTAGAATGTCAAAAATTTTCCTAACACTAAAATCTAGCTATTTTATAAGTATACAAATTACAATTTAAGGAAAATTCTTTCTCTTAGGGAATTTCAAGATCCTGGGGTATAGTCAAAATTGGACAACCTATTGGATGATGATCCTACATTAAACTCCCCGAGTTTGAAATTTTTCATGACCTCCTGGTCATGACCCTTCCACTTATTTCTTTCTCTTAGATCACACAATTTTATGTTGTTGTCCACTTGCACAATTTTGTTGTTCCTCCATTGTTGACCTCAAACTTCCAATATCCTAAACATGTTTATTTAGTACCCCAGGTGCTTTGTTGAGGAAATATTCCATAGTTAGCTGTACATCACTGCTAGTTGTTCTTCTCTTCTCGTGGTATCTTCTAGTTTATACCCTTTGTGTTATAAATCACACCTTATCAATTTCCTCTTCTAGCCTTATCTTGTATTGAAAGATGTTATCATCTTCATCTAGATCCAATTTTACACACTGACTATTCATGATTTTATTCATTAATGACTCCTCCAAGTATTTTAACTCCATAAACAATTTTAATGTGTCATCACGCTTCAAGAGATGTTCAATTAAGTTTTTGTCTTGATGGTCATTAGTCTTTGCAAGATTATCTCCACAATTCAATTCTTCCTTACTTACTTCAGGGATAGGTTTTGGGAAACCTTTCCTCAAAATTTGATTAGTTGACTGTAAATAGTGTTTAATTTGATATTCCAAATAGGAAAAATGTGTCTCATCTCTTCTCATAAGAAATTTTTTATTATGTTCTTCCATATCCATCATTGAATTAAAAAATTGTCCTACTTCATTGCCTTGAATGACATTCCTTCACCATCCTTTATACTTGTGAAAAATTTAATTCACTTTCCAACTCCAATACCCTTAAAATTTGCAACCATGCACAAATGATCATATTTAAAGTCAGAAGGCCCCATGGTATCATTTGATGTCAACTCGTTTTCATGTTGATATCCACTCCTCAACAAATCTATGAGACTCTTTATAGGCCTCTAATCAACATCATCATCTCCCTTCATGAAAATTTGTAATGGTTGACTACCTTCATGACCTACACCTGAACAACGATGATTAATTTTTAAAATATGAGGCTCTTCAATATTTTTTGATGCTTTTGGCATCATATGGTATGCTAGACCATTCACACAGTTCGTGAGACCTTCTATCAGTCTCCTCTCCTCAACTCTATTGCCATTTTCACTCTCTTCCATAATATCAGTTGTGGGTTACTTTTCTCCCTTAGCATTGATATTCTTGTCTGCTATCATGGCTACCTCTAGCAACTACTTGTATGATTCATTATCTTCTTGACATTAGTTTTTACAAGTAGTTTTTGTTCCCTCTTCTCCCTGTTGGACATTCTATCCATGACTTTGACCCGCATTCACATAAAATTTATTAATTTCAAAATCATGAGACCTTCTTGCCTCTATTGTTACCTATGTAGATACAACCATATGATAATATGAACTCTATATACAATTCATGAGGCTCTCATTAGGTTTCCCATTAACATATTCATCGTCTTCTACTTTGGTGGAGGACCCTTTCTTCCATTTTCATATGTGAATCTCTTCCTCTGTTAGTGACCTTTGTCCAAACCCAACTTATCTTAGCTCTTCTTCCCCAAAACCGGCTCCTATAAAAGGAATCATCCTTTTCCATAAGTCTTTAGCCTTAGGGGGTTTTTTCTTAAAACTCTAATGTCTGACTATTAATTTCACCTTCTTCCTCAGGTCTTATCTCTATCTCTACTATTGACTATGTAGTATTATCTTCATTATGCTGAGGCCCTCCTTCAACTTAGTATCTCTGTTAATATCATTTTTAGTCCTAAAATTTTTCCTTTTCATTCTTCTCCCTTCAGTTATGGTTTCTCTTGTAAATGCTATGTATGGCCATCAATAGCTATCTTTATTCCTCCTTTTCGAGCTTTCACTATTTTACTCAACAATTAAGCCCCTATAATAAGTGTTCTCCATTTTTTTTTATTGAATACCTCACTCGCTTCACCTCAAACTATGTTACAGGTATTCCTCTAGTTCCCTATTGTATATCTTCTTGAGCACTCCTTGATCTTCCCCAACTTCTACACTCTTTCTCACATCTTGAGAAACTCTCATGTTCTCTCCTCTGCACGACTTCCAATCTCAATTGGAACACTTCTCTACTTCTATAGCTCTTCTATTGCAAGGGTTCCTTGACATGCATTTTAATAACATTGCTGGTTCTCTTCTACAACGTTCATTGTTATAGTCAACATCATTCTCTTATGCTACTACATTGCAAGGATCAACTTCATGGAAAAATTTTAAAAAGTTACAAAACAAATACATTAAAGGAAATTTCATCCTAAAATTGGCCTCCTCAGGAAAAAATATAAAATAGTAGTTAGAATAATAAAATAGGAGTTATGAACTTTGGAGAGAAAAAAAGAAACTATTTTTATTATTATTGTATTTTTGGCTTATGTCCTTATAGGTTTACTAAAATTTCAAGTGTAGATAGATGTTGGAAGCAAAATTAAATTCCACATCCAGCAAGTACCCATTATGCATACTTCTAATAAGAACCACATTAATAAAAATTAAAGGTACATTAAAAAGCATGTTCAACATGCATTTTTAATGTATCTTCAATTTTTATCAATGTTGGTCTTCTTAAAAGTATGCATAATCGCTACTCGTTGGATGTGCAATTTGATTCTGCATTGAATGAGTGTCTACACTTGAAATTATAGTAAACCTATCAGAAGATAAATAAAAAATACAATTGAAAAAAGTAGTTTTTTTATTTTCCCTCCAAAATATTTACATGTAACTCTTTTTAAATTTAAATGATTTTGATTGGTTTACATATTATGTACATGAAAATTTCATCGGCACTATTAAGATGAAATTCCCTCTAATGTCTGTTAGTTTCTCCACTTCTAAGATATGAATATCTCAATTCTTTCTAGCTCTATAATTGGATGGTATATCTTCAATTTTCTCCTAACCCTATGTTTTGTTAAGACTCGACCTCTCCTTGCATTCTTTCTTACTTACTCTTTCCTAGAATTCTTCTCAAGTTTCTCTGACACTCTGTTATCACTATAACTATTCCAAATACTCGCTGGCCACAAAATGATTGCAATACAAACATTTGTTAGATTTATTAATGCCAAAGAGTATCATTTCCACTCTGATACCACTTTGACGCATTTGTATTGACTAGTCAAATTCCTTGTCTCCACTTGACTCTATAAACACTTGTAAGTGACCAGATCGACTCACAAAAGCCCAAATTTCCTATTCATTGGAGTCCAAATATTTCATACCCCCCTTAATTAACATGTTAATCACTCTCATATAACCAGTATTGGCTACTATTGACCTATTTCTTATCAAAGTGGACCATTTCCTCTTACCATCATAGTGCTTATCCAACCCAACATGCAAATCAAGATCGATTATGATAGTTAAATCATAAAAATCCATAATGTCGGTGTATTAAGGCTCACTAGGGATTTTGGCCTAGTTTGGGAAGTTGGGGCTATTTGGTATGTTCTACCATTTGTTTCTCATCCATAGGTTTACCTTGTGTTGAGCCCAAATGCCCACTCTAGTGTAATATGGGGCTCTTATAACCAAATTCTTGGGTCCATACTTTATTTCGGGGGTTCAACCCCCTTCCCTGTAACAACTTTATTTGTAACCTGAAAGTAT
>APFE030243604.1:0-10285 GCA_000404065.3 Pinus taeda
TGTATTGTTCGTGCACAGGCTAATTGGATTGGAAATTGTTTCCGAATTGTAATTTGTAATTTGTTATGAGACATTGCTAGCGATTTTTCAATTCGCAGGATTGGTGTCCAATTTGGCGATATATTTATGTCGTATAGTTGTTTAAATTTGTTTCTTTATTGTTTGCCAATTTCTGTGTCTGAGAATTCTATCCAGACAATGTCAGGTCCGTTGTTATTAGATGAATAGGATTTGAAAATCCCTTTAGCACCATTAACCAATCCATCACTTGTATTGTAATTTCCTGCATATAGTTCAACTAACATGTTTTGTTTAACTGTGATTGTTGATGGCAATGAGATTGCTTTATCAAAAGCAAAATAGCTCGATCCAGCAGTCTCGTAGTTATCAATTGCAAGTAGCGTTATTTGTTCTCCCTCTATCAGAGAAAGCATTTTTGCATTGTGATTATGGACATCTTTGTTCCGATAGAAAATGTATGGGAAAACTGGGCTTAAAGGTGCCATCCTGTAACAGTTATTGTTTACATAAGCAATATCTTGATCTGTTTGCATGTTTAATCTCATCCTATTTAGTACATCGATGAACAATGGGTCTTTTTGCCGCATTGCTGTGTGCAATTGATAACATTTTATTTTCTCAGGCCAAAAGTCATATGGAATTGTGTTTTTGTGGATTTTTGGGTTTTCAAAGATTAGAGAATCTCTGACTGGGTTCGCCTGGTAAAGATCACCAGAGAATATGATGTCAACATTAGCGAAGTATGAAGTTGGTGTGTGTAAGATTTGGCGCAGCCGCTTGTCAATTTGATATAGTGTTGTTGCACCAACAAGCGATGCCTCATCTATGAGGAGTACACGCAATTGTTGGAAATGCTTCGATAATGTGTCTAATTTTTCATTGTTTAGGGACGGGCAATCTGCTTTGTTAAAGGGCAAATAGAATGCAGAATGCAATGTCACCCCACCAGCATTAAAGGCAGCTTTGCCCGTGTGTGCAGTGATTATTCCTATTAGTTGTGATGGGTTATAAGGAAATGCCACATTGTGTATGCATACTAAGGATTGGAAAATTGCCTTAGCTGTGTGTGTCTTTCCTGTTCCTGCACCTCCTGTTAAGAACAAATAGATTAGCTCGTCTGGTCTGTACAATTTTCTTGTTATAACATCAGTCACTATGCTTGCTTGTTATGTGTTTAGTTGACGCATTAATTCATAGTACTCTATGTCTTCAAGTATATGTGGTTGTTTGACGATTTCATATGGCCTTGTAGACCGTAGAGAAAACTTTTTTGTATCTTGGAAATGTTCCAAGTCATTTTGGAAGTCATAGTTTTCGTATTTGTCATCTATTGATTTGTTAAAAGTTGTGGTTTTTGTTTCATTTGATCTCAAACTATCTATGTCGAATATTTGTTCAGTTTCTGTTTCTACTCTGTGCATTGCGTCATCTATGTCACCCCATGTAGTTGTTGTAACAAATTTGAACTTTTGTTCATTTTGCTTGACTATTTCTTCGAATGCAAGATATGCAGATTGCCAACTTGTGTGATGTTGCTTAATTGTAGTTTCACTTACTCGATAGGGGTAGTATAACAAAAATTGCTCTCTACAGTGGTTTTCAATGTCCTTGTATTTGCTATATCTAACAGATCGAATGACATATGGTCTACTTGATTTTCTGTGTTTTTGTCCTTTCTTTGTATAACTAGATGCAAATTCCACTAGGCATACAAGTTCAATAGCGGTAGGTCGTAGAACATAGTAGTCAATAATTGATGGTCACATTATGTCTTCTGAGTCATCTACCTCCTTTTGCAGGTCCTTTTTTCTTTTAAGAACAAATGCACGATCATCCACAGGAGATGTGTTAATAAATACACACTTCCATGAACTACAATTTAGTGGGAGTGATAACACAATATGCATTGCTTGTTGTGCAGACATTTGTTGCAAGTTGACCAAAGCTTTCCCTAAAGAACTAATGGTCTTTAGGATATCAGATTTTGCTCTCACATGATCTTCGCGTATGTTTTTAAATGTCCTCGTGAGTGTTCTGTCTTCTTTCGTCATATAGGAACTGCAATACATTGCAGCTGCATATGAGTCAAGTACAAACTAGGAATCAGTATTTGCAATCCAAATTCCCGGAATGTGTTTTGCAAAGCTATTTGTCCAAGTGTCAATTGGTTTTCTTTGCAATAAGAGTGTTGTTCGATTGAGTGTACATTGAATGGCATGTATGTATTCATTGTGTACTAGTCCAAGGTTGGCCAAAAAGCTATCAAATGTATCATTTTCATTGTATCTTGTGTTGTTTATTGTTTCAAAGATTAGCTTTGCATGTGTTTTCGTTCTATCACTATCGAATTCAAGAGGCTCAAGTATTTTTGTTGCTTTCATGGGTGGTATCGGGAAATTAAATCTGCAATTAGACTTTGCATGCTTCCTACAACTTTTTGTGTGACAATGGTGTTGTAGAGCTCTAAGTTCCTTTGCAAGTAGGAATGAATTAGTTGACAAGTAATTGTCAACGAATTGTTCGACTTCAATGATTGCATTTTGACCATAGATTGGTGCAGATTTTATCCAAAGTAAACCATGTTCATGTTCACTTCCCCGATTTTGGAATTCAGTTACATAGAAGTGGTCATTGAGTTCTCCATAATACTTGTGATCATGAGATATCAATTGATGTAGTGCGTCCCTCCTAGATCTATAGTAACGTACACAAGTAACAGGGTCGTTTCTTATTAACGAGCTAGGTTCATTTTCATCAAGTTCATTTGTTTTTGGTTTTCTAGTATTCTGTTTTATGTCTCTCAATGCATCCATTAAAGGATCCCAAAGATGCTCGGCACTGCTAAAGGAAACAAAGAAAGTGGGCGGCCCTAGTTGTCGAATCATTGCATAGAGTTTCTTCCGTATTTGCTGGTGGTAGTCAGGCGAGGTACGAATTGTTTTTAGATCCATGTACCCAATGTCAAAATTTAAAATACGATCTAGGTTTGGTTTTGACTTAACGTCTCTTGCAACTAGTTTTCTACCTTTCAATTGCCCTTTTCTAATTCTAATCCACATTGTATTCAAGACTTGACTTATGATAATGCGAGTTGCTTTATAAAACAAGTTTGTAGTATGATAAGCAAAATCGTGGTTTTTATGCAGCACTTCCCAGTGACAGATCTTTTGATATGTAAAGTTTTTGGAGATGTCAACTGGGCGTTTGTTTCCATAGAAAAGCGAGGGAAAACTCATTTCTTCTGAGTACTTATCTCTGAAGATTCCTAATGGCATGTATCCGGCAGCAGGTGCAATGTTAATTTGTCGGTTAACAAGGTCATAGACAGTGTGTGCATCAATGAATCCATGCACCAATGTTTTTGTCGTTGGTTCATCGTTTCCTTGGTTATCGTCTTCGCTATCATCAATGTCACTTGAACTTTGATATGCCTCTTGATTTTGTAGAAATGCCTCTTTCCAATTGTCATCTATGGTAGCATTCTCGAGCTTGTAAAGCATTCTTTTGCATAATTGTTTTAATGCTTTCATCACTTTGTGAATGTTAACTCGACCAAATGCATATGCACTTTTGAATCTTAAACTCTTTTTGAGAACAACGGCAACCGTGTCAGTGTCTTTTATAGTTCGGGGCAATGCAGATTGAATTCTAGAAATATTTGTGGGCACATTGATAACTCCTCCAGTTAAGCCTAGTTGCGGCTTCTTATGTCGATGGCCCATTTCTTTTATTTGCAAGAAGGGCAATCTTAATGCAACTAGTCTTTCTTCCAGTTCAGTGAGTTGTGTGAGTGTTCTAGTGGCATTGTTTCTTCTTATTTGTTCAGGAACTGCATATTTAGCAATTGTTCCATGTTCAATTGCATTTTTGCAGTGTTTACAAATGTAGCCATCTTGAACACGAGATTTAACATCCTCAAAACTAGTTGATAGTTTCCTAATGTTATTTTGTCTTGTTTGATTTGCTTGCTGCAACAAGCAAATGTCCCTTTTGAAAAAGGTTCTTTCACATGATGAACAATTGAAAATAGGTGTGTCACTTATTTGTCTTTGATATATTTCATCAAACTTCGATAATTGTGTTAATGTGTTTGTTAATCTTGACTGAACCGATAGGCTAGATTTTACTGAGTTCTTTGATTGTGTTGAAAGCTTCTTTGATCTTGTTACAAATGGGTTGTAGTCCACGTGTTCTATGACTATTTCTTGTTTCATTGTTGTTGTGTTGAATGCGAGTCTTATCTTATGTGTTTTCAATTTTTCCCGTATAATGCCTTTAAGCAAACGCAAAGATAAATGTTTCCTCTGTTTGCCTAATGGACAAGAGTTTACAGTTTCTGTTTGCGGGTCGGGCCTAATATGTTGCCCTATGTTTTCTAGAACTTTTGTCTCTTTGCCTAATGGACGAGAAGTTTTCATTTCTGTTTGTGCGTTGTTTCTAATATGTTTTTTCAAGTTTCTAAGTGATTGAAATCTCAGTGTCTCATTAACATCTGCCCTGTTTTCTAGAACTTTTGTCTGTTTGCCTAATGGACGAGAAGTTACGATTTCTGTTTGTGCATTGGTTCTCATATGTTTTTCCAAGTTTCTCAGTGACGGGGATCTCAGTGGGAGTGTCCCACTGGCATCTTCTGTGTTCTCTAGAACTACTTCTTGTTTCATTGTAATTTTGTTATATTGAATGCCTATTTTTTGCCTTTTCACATTTTTCCGAGCAATGTCCTTAAGCTCACGCAAAGATAAACCTCTCTTGTGCTTGTTTAAATGACAAGATGGTTTTAATCTAGTTTGATCAAATTGACATTTTGTTTCAGATTGTATTTCTGTGTTGTTATTTGCAGAATGCGATGAATGAAACATTACAACCTCCTCAGTATTTGATGCAACCTCCTCAGTATTTGATGCAGTTGCTAGAGCAGATGTTTTAGCATTGGCTAAAGATGTCTTTATTGATGTTTTAGCGTTGGCTAAAGATGTCTTTATTTCACTTGTATCTTCTTTACTTGGACGAACACATGTTTCCATGTTATCTTGTTTACTGCATAAGTTCATTTGTTCATATGAGTTGCTTGTTTCTTGTTGGAAGCTAGAATGCATTGTTGATTGCTTATGAATGAGAGGTTCGAAGTGCCCATTCAAAGGATCTTTGTCGTGGAATAATAGGTCATAAGTATCTGATTTAAGACTCGAATTGAAGTGCAAATAAGGTCTCATCTGTGTTTTGGACCAAACTCTAATTGGAATTTTCAGCCAATTTGAGAGCCAATGGATACAGAAAATATCTCCCCATAAACCTCTGGATCCTAAGGGTATGTTGTTTGAGGCAGATCTGGCCATTTTGTCTAAATAGATTTCCCGATTGCTAATGTTATGCATTTCTTTTAGTGACTCTTCATGCAGTTCATGTTCGTAAGACAAAATTGCCTCTCTATCTTGTTTTTCAAGACAATGTCTAAAATACTCTATTGTTCCTTTCCTTAGTTCTACTGATGTGTATTGAAAATGTAGCAAAAGTTCTAAACTATTGAATAAGTCTCCAATTAGATATGCGAAATTGTTCACACGAAATAAGTGATGCTTTTGCAAGAGTAATTGCAACTTGTGCTCGTCAGACATAGTAGACACGTTTCTAAGTGACTGAAATTCTTGTTGTTTCATTGCAACTTTGTTATAGTCAATGCCTATTTTTTGTCTTTTCAAATCCTTGTGAGCAATGTCCTTAAGCACATGCAAAGATACACTTTTGTTGTGCTTGTTTAAGTGACAAGACGGTTTTAATTTAGTTTCAACAGCCTGACATTTTGTTTCAGGTTGTGCTTCAGTATTGTTCTTTGAGGAATGCGTTGAATGAAACATTACAGCATCTTGTTCAGTATTGTTCTTTGAGGAATGCGCTGAATGAAACATTATAGCATCTTGTTCATATGAGACGTTGGTTTGTTGTTGGAAGGTACAACCAATTGTAGGCTGTGTACGAACCAAAGGTTCGAAGTGCCCATTCAGAGGATCCTCGTCATGGAATAATATGTCGAGAGTATTTGCCATAAGACTTGAATTGAAGTGCAAATAAATCCTCATCTTTGTTTTGGACCAAACTCTAATTGGAATATTCAGCCAATTTGAGAGCCAATGGATACAGAAAATATCTCCCCATAGACCTCTAGATCCTAAGGGTATATTGTGTGAGGCAGATCTAGCCATTTTGTCTAAATAGATTTCACGATTGCTAATGTTATGCATTTCTTGAAGTGACACTTCATGCAGTTCATGTTCATAAGACAAAATTGCTTCTCCATCTTGTTTTTCGAGACAGCGTCTAAAATACTCTATTGTTCCTCTTCTTAGCTCTATTGATGTGTATCGGAAATCTAGCAAAAGTTCTAAACTATCGAATAAACAGTCTCCAATTAGATATGAGAAATTGTCCACACGACATAAGTGATGCTTTTGCAAGACTAATTGCAATTTGTCTTCCTCAGACATAGCATACATGATGATGACTAAATGTTGAACAATGCAAATGCATATAGAACATAGAATATTATGTTTAGTCATGCAATGCAATTACTGGTCACAAAGCAAATTGGACAATGCAAATGCATATAGAACAGAGAATCATTGTGTGTAACTTTGAAACTGCAAATGTCTACTGAACTCAGAGCTCAAAATGCCACTGCCAAAGACCAAAAAGAACCTGTTGTACGTTAGGACCAGTGGGTGTAATTGTATATCGTTCTACTCAGCAGTTAGATACAGCGTAAAATTAATCAGTGAGATAAAGCAGTAAATTTAAGGCATCAAAACACCAATGAGGGGAATAAATTCAACCATTTCATAACAGTGTATATAAGCGCATTGCTTTATTCCATCTATTCCAACTTAACTTCGCACAAAGTCAACAGTGATTGTAAATTGGAGGGAACAGCAGAACACATAAGACTCATTCATTAGCACGCCATTCAGCCTCTGACTGAATTTTGTTAAGAGAGAAAATTACCAAGATTACAGTTAAGCTACTGTTACTGGCTTTCAACTGAGCTCTCCACTGTTATTTTAATTTTTAAGAAGCCAATTTTTGCCCTAAACGCAAGGGTATAATGGATCAAATATAGAATCTAAGAGTAAGAAGGTGACTAAATATTATCTACATTATACAACAGTTAGCTCCACAAGACCAATAATTTCATAGCTATAAGATTGCATGCTTTAAAATATGTCATCAGTCAAGATTTAAAATGGATTCAAAATGAAATAAACATGGCTAACTAAAAAGGAACAAAATAAATAAATAAAGACATGAATGTAGTCAAACTTCTGTAGAAACACCCTTTCCCAAATATTGTTGAAGGATTTAGACTCAAAATTGTGCACTTGTACTTGTAGTGCACAGTTGAACTCCAAGTGCAAGATTCAACTATCTTGTAGAATCCATTGCGGAACATAAGAGCACTTCTATTCATGCCAGACAACTATGTCTGATCTCCAGCTTTGATTGTCTTTCAACTTCTGAATGTTTGTGTGACAATCTTAAGGCTTTAGCATCTCAAACTAGATTTCAATTTGGTATCTCCTTTACCCTCTTTCTGTATTGTTTATTAAATTGTGTTATTTATTCATCAAAATGCTCTCCATATTTGATGCTCCAGCAACACAGTTGAGAATGGAAAGTTTTGGAAAGTTTTGTCCTCTAATTTTAGGGATCCCTGATGAGCTGTTAAATGTTTTTTTTATGTATCTGTGGGTACCTGAGATTAAAAATTTACATGTTAGAAGAGGTATAAAGGATAAAGCAATGAAAACCTGATATGCATAGAGTATAGCTACGAGGTTAAAACTCTCCAGGTCTTGTGACCCGCCCTTTGGATATTTTTGTCTCAAGGACTTTGGTGTTATCGTTTTCCTTGAAATTATACACAGACAGCAGTCCTTGATGTTATCGTTTTCCTTGAAATTATACACAGACATTATACAATAGCTAGCTCCACAAGACCAATAATTTCATAGCTATAAGATTGCATGCTTTAAAATATGTCATCAGTCAAGATTTAAAATGGAAATTGTGCACTTGTACTTGTAGTGCACAGTTGAACTCCAAGTGCAAGATTCAACTATCTTGTAGAATCCATTGCGGAACATAAGAGCACTTCTATTCATGCCAGACAACTATGTCTGATCTCCAGCTTTGATTGTCTTTCAACTTCTGAATGTTTGTGTGACAATCTTAAGGCTTTAGCATCTCAAACTAGATTTCAATTTGGTATCTCCTTTACTCTCTTTCTGTATTGTTTATTAAATTGTGTTATTTATTCATCAAAATGCTCTCCATATTTGACGCTCCAGCAACACAGTTGAGAATGGAAAGTTTTGGAAAGTTTTGTCCTCTAATTTTAGGGATCCCTGATGAGCTGTTAAATGTTTTTTTTATGTATCTGCGGATACCTGAGATAAAAAATTTACATGTTAGAAGAGGTATAAAGGATAAAGCAATGAAAAGGTCCGTGCTCTAAACGATGAACCTGATATGCATAGAGTATAGTTACGAGGTTAAAACTCTCCAGGTCTTGTGACTCGCCCTTTGGATATTTTTGTCTCAAGGACTTTGGTGTTATCGTTTTCCTTGAAATTATACACAGACAGCAGTCCTTGATGTTATCGTTTTCCTTGAAATTATACACAGACAGCTAACTAGTAGAGATCAATTTATCAAGCACTGATGGAGTAAAATCTTGTGCCATGTAATATTTTTCTAGAAAGAGAAAAAAGACTAGTTTTATCCCCATATTTTGTCTCAGATATGAATCTTATAGAAATGCATTGATCAATGCAATCCATGATTCATTGCAGCCTCTTATGTCACTAGTCATGGCTATGCCCACAGTCATACTTTCCACTTAAAATGACAGGCCCTATGAGCTCCAACTGTTCCATAGAGGCATCCTTGAATAACCAAACAGTGAACCCAATTGTAGAATGCCATCAATGCAATCCATGATTCATTGCAGCCTCTTATGTGAGAATAACAAAACAGTGAACCCAATTGCAGAATGCCATCAATGCAATCCATGATTCATTGCAGCCTCTTATGTCACTAGTCATGGCTATGCCCACAGTCAGACTTACAGCAAGTTGCAACTCTTGCATTTTGCCATTACAGTATTTTTCCTCACTTAGCTATTGACACGCATAGTGACAAAGGTTAAGGTTGGTGGGCATGTTTGGAAAACTAAGCAATCAAATATTCTAATTCCTTTAGGAGGCTTTCCTAATCCTTATCATGGGCTTGGTATTTATACTCAAGTATGCATCCGAAAGTAGCAAGATTATAGATGATGAACCATAAGCATTATTTATAGAGAATGCCAATGTAACGTCACAAATTTTTGTTCTTCTTATCAGCTATAGAAATTAATAGATCTGAAAACAGTGGCAGTAACTGTGACTCCTTTACGCATAGTGACAAAGGTTAACGTTGGTGGGCATGTTTGGAAAACTAAGCAATGAAATATTCTAATTCCTTTAGGAGGCTTTCCTAATCCTTATCATGGGCTTGGTATTTATACTCAGGTATGCATCCGAAAGTAGCAAGATTATAGATGATGAACCAGAAGCATTATTTATAGAGAATGCCAATGTAACGTCACAAAATTTTGTTCTTATCAGCTATAGAAATTAATAGACCTGAAAACATATTTCATTAAGCTAGTATCCTGATGATTATTAATGGCAACAGGGCCCCTGAGAAGGGAGAGGATGGAGCAAAAAATGTTAATAGTCAGATTCATTGCAGCCTCTTATGTGACTAGTCATGGCTATGCCCACAGTCAGACTTACAGCAAGTTGCAACTGTTGCATTTTGCCATTACAGTATTTTGCCTCACTTAGGTATATAGATGAACTAGCCTTAAATAGAGATTTGCTCTGGGAAAAAATTATTAATGAGCAGCAGTTTCACCTCAATTTATAGCATAACTTTCCACTTAAAATGACAGGCCCTATGAGCTCTAGGAGCAAAAAGAACACTGAGAATCTGCCATGCAGTAGAGCAGCAAGGTTTGTATTAAACTATATCTATCCATTGTTGTTACTATCCTCTTATAGAAAAATGGATAAATGACCTATAATAAAATGGCTATAGAGACAAACAGTGAACCCAATTGCAGAATGCCATCAATGCAATCCATGATTCATTGCAGCCTCTTATGTCACTAGTCATGGCTATGCCCACAGTCAGACTTACAGCAAGTTGCAACTCTTGCATTTTGCCA
>APFE030243605.1:0-10422 GCA_000404065.3 Pinus taeda
ATATAAAAATATTTTATTTAAGATGGACATTGAAATATTTGTCACAATGATATATATATAAAGTATAGGAGTTCAAATATTTTATTTAAAGATGATATTGAAATATTTTTAAATAATAAGAAATATAGGATATTTTTTTATTTTCAGTTATTTATCTCTTTTGATATAAAATTATGTTGCTATGGATATTGAATATTTTATTTATGGCTTACACTTTTTTGTTATTAATATTTCTTTTTTTAGATATTACATGTATGTTTAGCATGAAATGAATCACAAATTTCCTTCCTACTAGGTGTAAGATTGCACCTATCAACTTCATATTGAGTAGGGAAGAATTTAAAAATCTCGGTGATACTAAAAAAAAATGGAGGTAGTTATAGAGGAAATTAGAGTTTTTCACTATAAATTGTTTTATCTTTATATATAAATATGATGTAAAATTAAGGATGGGATTGAAGCTCCCTAGATGGGGTGTTTGTTGGAGGAATGAGGGGCATAATGTCATCACCCCAACATGCATTAATGGATAGGACATGGACTTAAACCCCACTAGTATTATTTAGGGCCAACCAACCTTACTATAAGTGTTGGAGATGTCACACAACAATTTCATTTAAAGGTAAAATTTTAAATGTTTGTTTTAGGTAGAGGACACTATTATCCATAGCTTGTAATATTAAGGATCCATTGTCATTGAATGATAGCTTTCTTGTTCTTATTGCAAAGGGAATGGCATAATATCTTCTGAGATAAAGAATATGAAAAATTTGGTTTCATGGTCTTAGATGACAAGAGAGGGGAAATCTCCTATAAATAAATGTTTTGTGAGCCACATTATCATTCTTTATGGTTCAAGAGTTCTGACCAAACAACCACTATGAGTAGGTGTTTATTTACTTTGGGTTCTTACCTATTTTTCACTCACCTATTGTTTGGCTGAGCATGGAGGCTCTATCTCATCCAATTTGTCTTTGATTCTCCTCCTCTAAAGGTGTTATCTGTACTAGCATTTTCTTCTTATTTTCCTTTTTTCTTCTTCTTACTAATTGAAATATTATAAATATATATGGGGGTTCCTTCATTTTCTCAATTTTACACTCTTACCCCTACATATAATTCACCATCATTCATTGTTTTCCCATTGTTTTTCCATCATTATCATCACATTTCCCTTTCCCTCATGTTCACTTTCTAGCTTACCTTAACTGTGGAACTTCCACAATCAATATAAGACATGAAATTTAATCATAACATATAACATTCCTCCAGCACCTTCCCCAAACCATCCCCCCACAAAGTTTTCATCCATAGACCATTGGGAACTATCCTCTCCGACCACCCCAAAATCATTTTCCCTACCATTGTTCGATCTCAATTTATTTCCCAACATAGTCTCCATGTAGTCCTTCAACCATCAGCAAAGGATGGCACTTCAATGGATGCAACAATAGATGCTTCCTTTGAGTAGTTATTGTAGTCCACTGCTCCACCTACTAGTGAATTTCTATTATTGGGTGAGACATTGATTATGAGATCATTCATTGATGATTTATTTCCTTTATGATGTATTGAAGTGATTCTAGGATTTTTTTTGTTTAAATTATATGGTCTAAATCCTATATTTATTCAAGAGTGGTATAGTAGAGTTGTTAGAGGCACTAAGGATAAGAACGTCCTCATCGTTTATTATATCATTTTTAGTGGGTTTTATGGGTTTGAATTATAAAGTTTTAGTTTGTAAATGTGTAATTTAATTTGGAAAAAATGTAATGGGAATTGTTTTTCTTTGTGTAGTCCCCAAATAGAAGCATGCCCCAAAAGAAAAGTAAAGTTGAGCTCCTTCATCTTGTAATAAGAGAAACATCTACTTCCGAGATGCAAATGATGGTGGTGATGGTGGACGTGGACAACCCCCACATTTCATACATACATCATATGTCAAATTACCATGCTTGGGCATGAGATGTTGTTAGTATATTAGAATCATTTTCTATATAGGTCACCACATGCCATATTTCCATGTTTAGGCACACCATGTTGGTTTGCATATTGAAAACATTGTGCCATTTTTTTAAATATCTACATTTGAGACAATTTTTTAGTGTTTTGTTTATGTGTGTGTGTGTTTGTATGTATACTTATATGGATATTTATATATGTATGTATAAATTAGAGTGTTATTTTACTTGATGTTGAAGTGTTTTATTGTTAGGTTGAATTTGTATTGATGTTGTGATGATGCAATATCACCTATTGTGAAGTGAGAAATCTAACATGTTGTATTGATGAAGGTGTTTGAATTGGCTTTTTGAAGTCATAACAAAAAGACATATTCCTATTGATACAGTAGTTGATGATACCACACAAATTGCAACATGTTTTATCCCTTAGGTTACACTTCTTGATCAAGTGCATACCGAGTCTAAAATTAACTCTATTCCAATAAATTATGTAATAGAAATATATTTCTTATCTCCAAGTTATATATTAAATCACTTAAAAGTTTCAAGCCTATGCCATATCAAATCAACATGAATGAAAAACCTTGAAAATTACTTAGTCATGAAGACAATGCAAGAATTAAAATAAAATTTGCAATCACACAATTCTTGGATAACAAGATAATTTATACATATATAGAAGAAATAAAATACATGTGAACAAAATTTATCACAAAATTGGTAAAATATCTAGATCTCTCAGCTATAGCAAGGTAAACTCAAGAAAACCCTAGCCACCATTAAATATCCAAAATAATATAGTATCAACGGCAACAAGTCCTCCCTTGGATTCAACAAAAAATTATAACATATGATCTTCAGACTAGAACTATTTTCTTCCGTGGGGTTTATGATCCCTAGCCATGCTCCATCACACAAGTGGATGGAAAGGCGACCATAGCCCTTGTATCCATATGTACTTGTCCATCTTAAGTTTGTGTGCTTGAGTCCTCGGCCTTCAACTATTACATCAATTTAAATGAAACCTACATGGAACATCATCAAATATATAGTAACCAACTTGCCTTCTCATAAAGGAATCACAACATGCTCAAGAGTCATCAATTTCATCTCATGATTATCTTTTCGTAGCCTCACAACCCATAAGAAAATGTTCTTAAAATAATTGAGGGTATTAGCTCCATTTTTCATGTGTTCTATTAGGTTAGAAAATATAGTATTACAACAATATCCACCATAGTGATCATCATGGACTACAACAAATATATTTTCTTCTCTAGGATATAGATGCATAACATAAACACTAGGATCACATGAAGAAACCTGAAATTCACACAAAGGAAATATTTTCATGAAACACATATCTCTCTCTCACATTTTCATATTATGGGGCTTTTTCATGTACCTTAATGTGATACTAGGGTTTCCTCATGAATAGAGTATAATGATAACAAAGTAATAAACATTTTTATTTTCCCTTATATATAAATAGGTGAGGGAGGCTAACATAATAAGGATATAATTCCATGTAAGTGAAACAAACTCATAGAATGAACCTCCTTGGTATCAACAGCCCACCTCAAAGATGGTGCACTCTTTAACAAGTTATTCGAAGACTTTTTCTTCGATGTTTTACTCTCAAGTCTCCACATGCAAGATGATTTTCCTCTAACTATGTCCCACATGTCCCCAATATTATTTTGATTTTATTAGTATACTTAGAACCACATTTCAGAATCCCCGTATTTTCTTCGGAAGCTAAATTATTTTACTAGATCCTTATGTTTCACATTGCATTTCCATTCACATCGTAAAAGTATATTTTCATGAACTAGCTATATTTGTCAACAATTACCCAAATACATGTAAGATAAATCCTTGAGGTCAACCATATAGAGTGTTACACTTTTCATCCCTCCCCTATAATAGTATATTCCTTATTATTCTTTCTCAAATACGATCATTAATGTACCACCATAAAGAATTTAATAATAATTTAACAAAAATTACACAAATTTGTGCATTTGAAAGGATCATATTATTGTTATATTATGCGTGTAATAAATTTCCAACATTTTGTTAATGTTATTTATATCATATATGATTTTCACTTAGGTACTCACATATGACTACCTCTACAAGGTGTATTCTAAGGTTCACCCCCATTTCATGTCAATGCATGAACAATTTAATGATGATACCATATCACTCAACTACTATACTAATGTCTTCAATCATATACCTTGAGCCAAATTCACCTTAACCTAGACATCGGACCTTACCTCGATGTCTAGTACATGAGTGGGTTCCTTAGGCACCCTCTCCTAGTGGTTCGTAGGCATTTTTATTTTTTTTCATGGATATAAAAACAAATTTGACAAATGTATACAGGTTCTACTCTTTAAAGTGTTTCGTAAAATCCAACACCTTGCGTGAAATTTTCATCAGTGTCTACTAAACAAAACCCTACCTACAAAGACATATAATAAATCATTTTTTGGCCGATTACTCCTAGATGTAAATTGGTGCTAGGACTCCAACACAATTGATAGTTACCAAATATAGTTTTAGTTTTTATTTTATGGCTAGTTTCATCTGACATCGTTGAGTCATTCAAATACATAATGTGAATTTTGTCTGTTAGTATAAAAACAAAACGGAGTACCAAAATTGAGTTTTGTGAGCTAAGGAAAGTGTTTTTTCCCAAACGAACATGAAACAACACTACTCACCATCGCTTGAGTGAGTATTTTGCAAAATCCACCCCTCCCTACAATATTTCTGTTGGCCTTCAGTAAACCCAAGCTTCAAATATCCTCAATAAATCATTTTATAGCCTATGAAATCCTAGGAGTGTGGTTTCCCAAGCTATAACCTATTGCCATAATTCCACTCAAACCAATAGTTTCCCCATTTGAGTCTTTATTTTTATTTTATATCCAATTGCATTTTAGTTGCTAGATTCATTTAAGGACATATTATGAATATTGTTTGTTTGTATAAAAACCAAACAAAACTACAAAAAAAAGTTATATAAATTTTGAAAAATTTATTTATCAAAGGCCCATGTGAGAAAGCTACCCACAAGGCTTGAGAGAATTTTGCAAAATCCAAACCCTTACGCAAAATTTATATTGAATTTTTGTCAATAACACCATAGATCTAAAGATCCTCAAAAAATTCAAATTTTGAACTGTGGATTTAGTGTGTGGGGGTGCCCCTAGTTGTATCTCAGTACCAAAAGTCTAAAGGAAACAACAATTTTCCTATTTGAGTCTCGGTTTGAATTTTATGGTGAGCTACAACTTGCTTCCAAGGTCTATTTAAGGACATATTGTGAATTTTTTCCAAGGGAATACAACTAGAACCAATAAGAAGAAAAAAATTCGTCAGCTCAAGATTACGGTTTTTGTTAAGGTCCATGCAAGAAAACTAGCCATGATTGCTCGAGTATGTTTTATTCAAATTCCAACCCCTTGGAGAAATTTTGAATTGATATTTATTGGAAAAAAACTCTTGATGTGAAGGTCCCAAAATAAATCATTTTTTAACCTATGTAATAATTGGGGGGTGGAGGGTGTTCATAGTTGTAACGTAGTGCGATGAGTCTAACAAAACTGTTGGTTTTACCATTTGAATCTTGCTTTGAATTTTATGGCAAGTTACAACTCACTTCCAACGGTCATTTAAGGATAAAGTGATTATCTCTAAGGGTAAAAAACCTTACCAAGTAGCATAAACAAGTTTTGTAATATCAAGTATTTTTATTTAGAAAAGTCCCACGCAATCACACTACCAATGTTTTCTTGAGCAAGCATTCTACAATGTCCAACCCCTTGTGAAAATTTCGAATATATTTACTGAAGAAATCCTAAGTATAAACATCCTCAAATAAATCATTTATTCGACGTGTAGAGTCATCTGGATAGAGGTGTTAATAGATGTAACTACGTGCTAGGAGTCCAACAAAACCAACAACTTTCCCATCCAAGTCACAATTTGAATTTTATAGTGAGTTGCAAATTGATTCCAAGGGACATTTAGGTACATATTATGAATTTTGTATTGGACTATAAAATCCAAACTAAGTAGTATAAATGAGTTTTTTTAGATTAAGAATTCATGTTTTAATAAGGCCCATGAAGGCACACTACCCATGATTCCTTGAGTGACAATTTTTAAAAATACAAATGACGTGAAATAGATAAATATATTATTTTTCATATAACTCATTGCATTTTGAGTGGAAAAAGTTGAGGAATCATCTTGCAAGGTCATTTTTAGAAATTGATTGAGTTTCAAAAATTTGGAGGAAAAATTTAGGAGGCATTAATTTTAGGGCTTAAATACCTTTTAAGTTATCAATATTACTTTGGACCTAGATTCCATAATTTAGACATTGATGCCATTACTCCTCTTGGATGTTGACCTATCAAAATTAACAAACATAATTTGAGAAAATGCCACATATACCCTTGTTACTCATTGAAAAGGAGATAATCGCATGTGAACTATAAATAATACTCTAGAAGGGTCAAGTTGTAGCTCATGTTAAGGGTTGAATGGGGAAAATTTAACTCCTTGCTCATTGTCAAGTTATGATATAATTAGGAAACTAGGAGGAAAATATATTTTATTCTATTTGAGTGCCTTTTGTTTCATCGACAAGTGTTGTAGTTGAGAGTGGATAGAAAAAGAGAAAATAGAAAGGGTTTGTATTCTATATTATCCCATGATCCCCTCGTCTGAGTTCTTTTTACATACATCCATTTACATTCAAGGGAAGAGATAGTAGAATAACCTCACCTTCCAACTGGGTATTTCCCCATAAGTTTTTCCTAAATCTAATATTGTATCCTTATATTTGTTACTAATTGTATTCATGTATGTTATCTATTTTCCATATTTCATATATTCCATACATAACAATAACACAATATTTAACAAATCCATAAATCCAAGGAAAAATTAACCCTCAAAGTGTAGATTTTATATTTTTACATACAGTTTAGTATATTTGTTGTGATGAACTATCTACTTGAATATCCATGCCACTTTATGGATCATATTAGGATTATAGAACGTTTATTTAGATATATTGTGGGAGTTACAAGGTATCTATATCTATTAATGTGAAAATCATAAAACCCTATCCATGGCGGATAAATATTTTAATAACCATCAAGATCCTACAAATGAAATGTTTGTGCAGCTAGAAGCATAAGTTAGAGATATAAACCATATTATGGTGAGCCTCTTGATGGTGGTCCTAAACAATAATGTTGGGATCTTCAAATAATATGTAGGTTCTAACGTAGAGGTCGGATAAGAGGGGAGGTTGGGAGACTAGGAAGAACCAAAGAGGAAGTCTATGAAAGCACACAACAAGGATAAACCAACTTTGAGTTTCATGAACCCTAATTTTCCCTATTGAGTCACCTAAAATTCCAAAAAAAGTTGTCAAATGTCCATTGTACTGTCAATTCATTCTGATGTCAATTTTCACTGTAGCTTCTAAGAGCTAATCACATACCACCATGTGTCCTAATAGAGGAGAGAGAATAGGTCCCAACAAGCATTGGTTTTGTAACAAAGTCCTTTGTTAAATATGCTACACATCCATAAGCGCTTTTAACAACATCGAGAGGTCAATATATTGTAACTTCAAGTGTGAAGAAGTTCTAAGGTTCCAATGGCTTCAAATTTATGATATTTCAATAACCTCCAAACTCTGATATCCCAATATGCTATGACCTTTGAACTCCGATATTCATCCTAAATCTCTACTAACTGCAGATATTTTGGCTTGCTTGGGACTTCAAGATCCTCACCTCGGCAAACCATAACATTTGATATAGGAGACCATTTTTGGACATCCACACACCATTGGAAAGATATTTTAGAGCACTTCCCAATGAAGAATGTTCAATGTAGGCTTTGATCCCTTATGATACCTACTAAATTATAGAAAAATAGTTTCAACTCTTTTCTCCTTGACTCTTTTTCTTGTGCCTAGAATCTTGAACACCCAATCACCATAGTCATAGTGTTATGGCTTCCCCAGTGAGCTCGCCACTATGACGATTCTCTATAGAGCATTGCATCAACCATGGGATTCCTCCTCTACTCCTAGTCACTGTGCTAATATGGTTGACATTAATACCAATAGACTCATAACAACTAGAGATCTAGACAAATGCCAATTGTCCAACAATATCCACCTTTGGCATTGATGGAAAGATAATATGCTCTCCCTAAAGCTAGGCATTCTCTTCTCCGATTAATCTCCCCTTGAATCTAGGCATGGTATTATTTGATGCCCCAGTAATATTCTCCTCCTTTGGCATCAATGGAAACGAATAATTATTGAATATGCCCCCTAAACCATTGTAGCCTACTCTTCCATCGTTCCCACATGATGAGTGGCTGCCAACATCTACCATAATGGAGTCATTTGGAAGGAGTAAAAACTCCTAACTGTTTCCTAAGATATTCAAATGGTTCTCTTGCGAGTGGATTAGTAAATATATCTAAAAGGTAATATTTAGTGGCTATGTATTCACGTCTGAAAACATTGGTTGCAATGTTTTTCCTTAAGAAATGGAAGTTGATAGGAAAATGTTAGGTCTTCGAATGCATGACATGGTTTTTATAGATACTGATGGCAGTTCTATTCACATATGATTGGAATATGATCGGTAGAATCTACTTGAGTATATTCTAAGGTATTCTTCATCCCTATAATTTTTGTGAATCAGGTAGCAGCAACATTATACTCTGCTTTAACAGTTAATAAAGAAATGGAGGCTTGTTTCTTGTTGACACATGACACCAAGAATTTGCCCAAGAAGAAGGCTCCATAGGAGGTTATGTTTCTGTCATCAAGACTTCCATATTAATCAACATCAGTCTAGACCTTCAAATTAAATTCTTTGCTCTTGGCGTACCATAATCCATATTTTGTTGTTCCTTTAAGATATTTGAAAATCCCTTTGACATCAACAACATGAATTTCATGAGGGAAGGCCAGAAATATGACCACAAGGCCCACAACTCGCATGATGTCTAGCCTCAAAGCTGTAAGATACAACAACCTTCATATCATGGGTCTATATACAGTCTAATTTACAATTTTTCTTTCATCTTCTTTGCACAATTTGTAGCCTGTAATGATAGGTGTGATCACTAGATTGAAATATTCCATTCCAAACTTCTTCAGAGTTTCTTGAATGTATTTGGATTGAGAGATGAACACTCTACTTGGAGACTATGAGATTTGTGAACCTAGGAAGAAGGACAACTCACTCATGATGGACATTTCTAAATGTGACTAAATACATTTTTTGAATTGATTCCCCAATTGTTCCACGTCACTACGAAATATTATGTCATCGATATATACTATTATTGGGTTGATTATCGGGTACATCTTCAATAATTCGGTTAGCAGGGTTAGGGTATGTTCTAGAAAGAATATGTACAAGGGTGGTATTGATCTTACCTTTGTTGGGTTGTTTTGTATGTTTTTGTCTGTTTGCCTAATGGACATCAATTATTCTGCTCCTCAGATTATATTGCTTGTGGACTTCATAAATGGTTGTATCATATCCCTTCCTAAAGTCGAATGATTCATGTGACTGAGTTTGGAATTGTTTACAAATGTGAGCTTCTTCATCCTCTTGGGTCAACAAAAATTGTTGTTCATTGTTGAGTCCCATCAAATTGATTTGAGTATATTTTGTCAGTTCATCAGAAGTTGAGGCTTCAGCATAATTTTCCTAGAATGGGGGCCTAATATTTTGGTCAGGCCCAGTCTTTCCATTGTTCTGGTTTTGGTTTTTCCTAAAATTTGGATTTCTCCCAGTATTGCTTAGTTGAGCATCCCAAGGGGATTTCCTCTCGATTGTTTCTACTCTATCCCCTAGCCTATCCATTCCTTTAATAATGGCATCCAATTTCTGTTCAAAGGTTGAAGGTTCTTCTTTCAAAGGTATCTTCCTTCCACTTCTGGCTTTAGCTCGTTTGGATATCAGGTTAGGTTCAACACCGACAACTATACTTTGCATATCTTCTAAAGTTCGAGGAGCTCTCTCCCTAACTTGGTATGCCATAATAGAATCAAATCCATCCAGGAATTTGATCAATGCCAAATCTGGAGGAGGTCTGAGATTTTGAGGAATAGCATTGTAAACATTATTGAACCTAGTGCAGTAGTCTTGCACAGTTTCTTGTGTTCCTATCTTCAGGTTTTCATATTTTGATAAAATCTGGAGAGGATCTTTCTTCTTTTCCCATCTATTTAAAAATATTCTATAAAGAGCTTCTAGGTTATTTATACTATTTGCAGGAAGGCTTCTAAACCAGGTTCTAACATCTCCAATCAGACTTTGAACAAATATTCTCATTCTGACAGCATCTGTATCAATTTCATATATCTCAAAGTAGTATGTCATCTTTT
>APFE030243611.1:0-19255 GCA_000404065.3 Pinus taeda
GTACTCCCCTTATTGTATGGCTACACTAAGAATAACAATAAAGGTAATACACTAAGAAATACTTAGTGTATTGTCTTTATTGTCATTGTTAGTGTATTCCCCTAATTGTATGGATACACTAACAATAAGAATAAGGGGAATACACTAAGTCTTAGTGTATTCCCCTTATTCTTATTGTTAGTGTAGCCATCAATAAGGGGAATACACTAACATCTTTCCTTTCCAATTATCCGTCCCAACAATAGTATTGGTATACAAAATATACAAAATATGAATAATGAAAAATGTTGGCATTCACGTGTCCAAATAAAAATAATTTGTAAGAACTATTTACAAAATTAATAATTATTAGGGGTGGCTAAGAGGGAGGGGTTATCGATAAGTTTGAAAAACAACAAAATAGACTATTCTTGGGGCCTTGGCCAATTAGCAAATAACCCTGCCAAAGCATATGTGTTGCTACAAGGTGTAATACTAACAAGAGGAACAAAGATTGAAAACCTGGTTGTAATGGCTGATTCCTTAATAATTATATAACACATGATGCCTGGAACATTACCAAAAGAGTGCAAGTTAAGAGGTATCATAGAAACGATCCAAGTTTTGAAACCATCCTTTTCAAAGCTCATCTTTTATAATGTTCTGAGATTGCATAATGCCGAAGTAGGTTGTCTTGGTAATGAAGGTGTAAAACATGAAGGGGTCTTTGTTCATAATGGCCACCCCTAAATTTCTCCGATCCCTTAACTATGAAATTGTTTGAATTAAAAAATGAAATTTGGAGAAGGGAGAGGCCCACAAAAATCAAAGTGGCTCCCTCTCCCAAAGTCATTATTCATAAAATAGTATTAATGTCAGTTTAATTAGGCTTGAATACATAAGCAATGACAAGATGTGGGGGAAGCATGTTATTAGTTTTTCCACATAATTATATCCCTTATTCATGTGCTTCTGAGCCATTTATGGTAAAGTGATACATCATATTTTATTGTGTGGAGAAACCATTAACCCTTATATGCAATCCTTTGTATTCTTTGTGGAAATGACATATATTAACAGTCGTTACAGCGGAATTCTTCGATGTGGTCTTGAGGAGGTAAAGAAGGTTTAGTTACTCTAGGGGATATGGAGAAAATACTGGGACAAGAGCCTCTATGCACCATTCTTGATTTCCCGACCATAAGCACATTAAGGAGGTCCATAATTCAGTTGTTGAATTTCCAAAGTTAATGTTATCCTATGATAGTAGTCTCAAAGCTAGTGGGGAGCTCTTAGCACCAACTAGGCATTAGATCTCACATATGTTAGGAAGGTAATTCATAAACTCTTCATGCTAATCAAAATTTCTTCATTGTTCAAGCAATAAAGGGAAGGTTTGTTAGGCATGTCTTGTAGGCACTGATTTGGTGTAAAGTTTTAATTTGGGAAGTGATGATGCCGAAAATTTTGTTGACAATTGTTGCTCAGTGTCAACACTTTAAGGAACACTTGATGTTGTGTTTTTGTTCTTGTCTTAATGATCTAATTTCTTCACATGACGAGAAGACCAAGGACTTACCATCCCTTAGTGTTTCATGGGTGCCTTAGAATTCAACACCTAGTGGTAAATTTACATGGGAGGAAAATTGGGATACTTGAATTTGCTATGAAGGTATTGTAATGGAATCATTGGAGCAACAAATGGATAGATTAGAGTCAAATCAAGAACTTATGTATACCAAAATGAAACATGTCTCTCTTGTTGTCTTGATAGCTTTGGAATTACTAATGGAAGATAAAACTCAGCAGAGCAAATTAGAGGGTGAGACAAACGATCTTCACCGACAACTAAAGGATCTACGTACATAAATTAAATCATTGTCCCTTGATATCTCCTCCATTCTAGATGAGGAATGTGTAGGCGATGTAATAAAAACTAGATTTGAATGTACCTCTTGTAGCAGAGGAAGACTCCAGAACTTAGTTAGTGGAACTTGCATCAATTTTTCTTTGTATTGTAAGTTTTGTATGATCTTGTTGATCTTTTGGAGAGTGTATACCTCCAAAGACCCGACATCTAGTAGGCAAGTTGGCAGTAAGTATATGATATATGATAGTCTTGATGAGGTTATAGTTATTTCTGACCTTAGAAGAAATTTCAATATAATCACCTAATCTACAAGTTGTGATCCAAATACAAAATTTTACTTAATATCAAATTCTCATTACTTAAAATCAAAGAGTCACTATTCATTGTTCCATTAGGAATCTATAATCAATTGGTTTCTAGTGCTTTTTCTTGTTGTTGCCCAAGGAAAATAAAAAGAATGGACACTTGCTTAAAAAGAATAAAAAAAATCCATCAATAAAAATAAATTTTTTTGATAAGAAATGAGTTATGGTTTTTTTGACATGTTGTATTTATGAACCATGGTATTAGCCCATGGTAAATCTCTATTGTTAAGAATCTTGTTACATGTTTTTTTAAAATATAATTTTTTTTTTCCTTAATAATAATAATTACTATTTTAAATAAAATTACAATTTACTTAACTTTTATGATTAAGTTTTGATTGCTTATTATGGATGATAATTTGCTTAATTTATATAATCATGCTGTTTTAATATAATTATATATCATATTTTTTTTCCATTCTTATTAACATGAGATGAAAATAAGAAAATATAATTTTTTTTTAAAAGAATAAGAAATATTGATATATATAGAAAAGTATCTATATTTTTATATCCCTCTTATACATATTTAACTCTAGAGTCTACATTGTTAATTTCTTTTTTCATTACTTAAATCTTTTTAATATACAATAAATTTAATTCTTAAAAAAATGTTGAAATTTAATTATATAAATTTATAATTTAAATCCTTAATTTCCACACAAACTAATTTAAAAAAAATAAATTTAACACCATCTTTATACATATTTAACTCTCGGCTTACATTAATATAATTTTAATTTTCTATTACTTAAATGTTTTTAAATAACAATTAATTTAATTTGTTTTTAATATACAAATAAATTTAATTCTTAAAAAATTGCTTAAATTAATTATTAAATTTAATAATTTAATCCTAATTTCGACGAAAATTAATTTAAAAATAAATAAATTAACACCTTGGCTTGTAAATACTATTCGTTGATCGCTGCATTAATCATTTAAGTAAATGTAGAGCCTGGTAATTGGTTTAAAATCACAATTTACAATTATAGAAACAAGAATTGCAACCGATGGCAGTCCCTGCCGATTTGACTGGAGCTCCAGAAAATTTCACAAAAAATCTAAGTTTTATCGGATTTGTACAAATTGCATATTAACAAGTAGGTGTTACTTATTAGATAAAACCAAGGTGTAGTTCAAGTAATAATTTCTTCTCTCAAGAATGAATTTGGAGATCAAATCATTACACAGCCGACGAATCGATACGTTAATCTCCTTCACAGGAAATCCAAGATTTGTATTTGTTTTTGAGAGAGGAACTTCGTTTAACTTAGCCTTACTTTAAAATTGTAGCAACCAAGTAGTTGTTAAAAAAAAATCCAAACCTGTGTTAATGAGACTCCGCTGTTAGTTAATATCCACATAGGTGAATACAAATTTATACGTCCACATTTCATATTCACTATGAGCATAATAGTAAATTCATAGATACTGATGATCGAAATTTTCATAAGCAGCATGGGAGGTGCGCCAAAGCCATGGTAGCCACTTTCACAATCAAAATAAAAAGTTATATTCTACTACATAGGCAGGCCAAACGAGACAATTCAAAAATATCTCGGGTCTTTTTGGAGGAAAAAAATAGATAAAGAATATGATAAATTCCAAGTTCGAGACATGAGCCTTAAAGGAAAAATAGAACATAGCTCGATATTCTTTTCACCATGAGAAGTAATTGACAATGCTTGAGACTTTGCTTTATCGGTTAGTTGGATTCCCATTTTCCTTATGCCTATACTCTGGTCAAAATTTGAGGACTCTTCAGCAGAGGCATTGCATTTTTGCTCAATTTCAGGTTGTTACACCCTAGCAAAACCGAAGAAGTTGCGTTGAGAATTCTCAGTTACCAACTTTACATCTTGCAGATGGATTCCTTTGTTGACATTATCTAGTCAATGGCAAGAGAACATCAAAGCTAAAAGAGGAGTTTGGATATTTTAGTGAATGAGTTTTTCATATTTGCATTATGCCATATATATATCATTTATTAATAAAGGATATAAAGACATGGAACAATTTAACATGCTTACTCATCAAAGGTGGCAACATAGGCAGCTTAGGCAAGATCTGTTGTATAAGAACTATAAATAGAGGAGAAAGCACTAGCGACATGGGCAAAGGCAGTATCTACCATAGGCATAGGCAGTTTTAGTAATCATTTGAAGTTACCATTGATGGTCCAACAATATAGATATGAATGACTTTTACACGATTGACCATTTGTTACTAGCTTTTTACACTTTTGACTATCTGTTACATTGGACCATCAAAAAATGACATGCTGGAATCCTAATCAGAATAGCAAAAAACTGGCCCATCATTTGTACACAGAAAAGGAAGCACTGAAATGCAGAAAGCAAGGAACCGCTGAAATGCAAGGAGTAAGTTTTTGAAATGCACCTGGACCTGGACCTGGACCTACGAGGTTAGTGAACCTCAAGAATAACGTTCTTTGTTTCTCAGGAATAGCACTCTTTGTTTTTGTCCCCTGTACCATTTAATATACTTTACAATGTTATTAAAAAATTCCAATCTACTCCTCTATCTAATCTCAACTATCGCAAAGATTGTTAATGTTGTGAACTTCCCAAAAATATGGGTGTCGACAAAAACCTTTAAATAATGATAAATGGCAGGGAAAATATCTCTTAAAAATTCTGGCTTGAAAAGTAAATTCCTCGCAATAATAAATTCTATATGTTTAGAAAATATTTTAAAGAAAGCTGCTCTTTAAAATCATAGATGCAGTTTCTAAAAGTAAGTAATTTAATGCTTGTGATAAATGTCCCCCAATAATAAATTCTATATGTTTAGAAAATCTTCTAAACAAAGCTACTCTTTAATATCATAAATATCCCTCTTAGCTATCGCACCATCTGCAATGTCTTCGCGCAGCACCATCCAGTGATGGCACCAACACCTTTTTACCAGCATCATAGCAACACTCTTTGCAGCAATATCGCGTCCAACCGGTGCTGCACCACATGCAACACCAAAATTCATGTCTTGGCCAGACAAATATAACCCTAAACACAGAAACACATCAAACAATTTAACAACAAATTGTAATACTGGACACGCATCAAACTATTTCACAACAAACTGTAACAAACTATTAGAATATTTTTCGGCAACCGCCATGGAGGAGGCTGAACTAAAAATAGATAATGAAACCCTTGCCATTCCAACTCTAGCAATTGCGAGAAAACTCAGAACACAGTCTTGGCCTCATGGTCGAAACCTTGGTCCAGAACCTAGAGATTATATGTCATATTATCGAAGGACCTCGCTTATAAAAGAAACTAGTTCCAAAAAAAGGGTGCGGCCTACTTGAGAACAATGACTCATAATTAAACTTGACGACCACCAAAATAAGGAAAGTCAACTGATAAAACCCTAGGTGTCAAATAGACTCGAACTTCTGCATGGTGACTACAAAGAAATTGCAGAAGAAAAATTAACAACAAAAAAAAATTAGAGTTTTAACTGCATGCATGGTCACAATTCGAAACTTGGAGGAAATGAAATTATATTACTCACCTGAGAGAAATGTTTAGAGATTCCCCACTACTGACAAGTGGGAAAGGAACAATTGTTATGAGCCGAAATCGAACGAGAAATAGAACTGCCATGCCAGAGTGAGAAACTATGATTAGGGTAAATTTCGATAGCTATAAAGCTCAATCCGAGCAAATGGAATTAGTGAGGCGAGACTAGGTCTGGTAGTTACATCCAAAACAACCATAATCCTTTCCAACGATTGATTCGAACACCGAGAACGCGCAGCTTGGAGATACAGATACATAAGGAGAACGATATGAATGAGCATTAACTAACTATCCAGGAATCCTGAGAGTTTTTAAAAGAGAGTCTAATGTTCACCGATGTATTCACATTCTGTTAGACAATGCATACCAAATTATTGTTCCCTTTGAAAATTTTATTTTTAAATTGTAAAAAATGGCATTTATAAGATTATTTTTCATAATATGAATCATAGTTGGGTTGCTATAACAATAGCTAAAACCCTTCTAATCTATTAGCTATGTCTTTGGCTCTATCACGGAAGTGACAAGCACGACTACACGGGAAGGACATGATATCAACGGTCTGGACGAGTGGCCAAGAGATGGGCACACAAATTTATTTATAGAAAATTAATTACATTATATGAGGCTTGCATAATTTGGCACGTTGACGTGGTTCTCAATAGTATTTATATCCTTGGCATGTTTTGACATTGTAAAAACTTCTTCGTATTTATGCATCGCCACTATGCACACACTCAATCAGATGGGATGTAAGGAAATGATCTTTGAATCAGCGGGCTTGGGATCAATGTGCGGAGTTTTGTAAAGTTGTGTTATCATAAAGAACTTGAATGGCGCATTCTGCTACACGGAACGCCGAAAAACTAGTGCATTTGATTGTTCTTGAGAAATGTCGATGGGGATAGTTTCAGGGCTACCTCTCTGGTGATTAATTTATCGTTAATTTCTTTTATACATCTATTCTAAGATTCAATTTCACACCTCATTTTGCAGTTGACTTTTTCGACCACTATGATATTGTAACAGTTTTTCTTAACCTGACTTCCTATTTTGTGTATTTGTATGGAACTTATCTCTATTCTGTAATGAAATTAAAAACTTTTAGCATCCCTTTTGGAACTCATGGTTTTCCCCTTTCTTGTATTTCTATAATTCATTATTAACGTATCTTTCGATCACGATGACCATGACTAGGACTTCATGCTTGCCAGAACAATCCTTCTCATACGGGTTTTTTTGTTTTTCTTTTTTCGCTCAGCATTTTATTTTCTTTTCTTGCCAAAACCCTGAAATGCCCAGAATGAGTTGAGGTCTGCTCTATTGGGGTACAATTTTCTAAGAGGGTTGTTAATCTTCTAGTACTCTATAACATTTACGTATTGGTTTTGGTTTCATGTGAGGAAAGGCATGTAATTGGGAATTTTTCTGTTATTGCTGAAACTGTCAAATTTGCATTTACATCTTACATTTCCCTTCAATGAGAAAATTCCAAACGATTATGTTATTGCTATGTATATGTAATTAATGAATTAAGATCTCATTTTTATACAACTTTATCTTTTAAGCTCAGATATAACACCATCTAAATCATATTCAACGGGTAGATTATATTCATTATTAGCCATGGGTGTAATGGTCTGAAATTTATTATCATCCTATTGTTTATACTTGGCCATTAGTTTTTATAATCCTGTTTTGTATATTATTTTGGCGCATTGTTTTCCCAGGGATTGTTTGCTTCAGCACTGTATTTTCGCGGGTGAAGTCCAGCTTTGGTGTGTCTTTCTAATTGAGCTTCTATTTGCCATATGTTGTTGGTTATGTCTCTGCCTCGAGGGTTTGCACTTTATATTATTTTGGAGAGGAAAACATAAAGGAGTAGCAACGGCTTAAAAAAGTGCAGTAACCACCCAACCTTCTCAAATGTTTCAGTGGAACGTAATTGTTGCATTAAACGTTGTTTTACTCTTGTTGATATTTTCCTAGATCTTACACATTTCCATGGTAAATTTTCACTTGAACGGCAAAGAAAATAAGTCGTTGATTTAAAGAAAATAAATATTTGTCCAAAAAGAGTCTTCGTGGCAGAAATTGTTTGTCGCTCGTTTCTATCTTATATGATTGATAATGATTTTCCATCGATTCTCGCTGTCTGTGCGAGCTGCTGTACAACTTTTTATCACGGTCCTTTTAGCCTTGTGGATTGTCCATGAAAGAGCGATTATTTTCCAACATTAAAGGCACATATTTATTGAAATTTACTGCTTTCACTTTTTGTTCTTTTCACATCTGAACGGTTTTTTAGTACATCTTGATCTTAAACATTTCCATGGTAAATTTTTGGTTCAACTGCAAACAAAATGAGTCACTAATTTAAAGAAAATAAATATAATTTGTGCAAAAAGCTTAGTATTACAAAGTTTAACCTTTAATAGCCATTTACTTTGGTGTGAATTCACTGGACCAAATTGTTCATTGTGTTGTTCTGTCATGCCTCTTGAATAAATCGGTTTGTTTTTCGAGTTCAAGTAATTAACTTGGTATATGGAGAAAAACACAGAAAAACACCATGATTTAGCTCTATATGGCAATTTCCTTTTTCACTTAGGTAGCTTCCTGTTCAGAATTTCTGATAATTCCAAACAACAAAAAAAACTAAACAGAGAAAATGCTCTGTTTTTCTTAACATAGCGGAAACTAAAATTGTTTGGGAGAACAGAGTTTTACACATGCACAGAAAACAAACTTTGTATTCATTAATAAAACTGCGCTTACAAAATTCTTCCTCTCATAGAGGGATTACAACAGGAACGCTTCAGTTCCAAAAAAAAAACTTCATTATCTCTGTACTGTTGTGCTCTAAAACTCATTATACACTGATTACATAATTTTTTTGAATATATATATCGAATCAGTTTACAAAAAAAATCTGCTAGGCTATGCGTGGGGATGTCATAATTGACAAGCAACCACATTTACAATATGAAATGGGCCTCTGCTGCAATTCTAAATATTTTAATGAACAAAATCGCCCTATCTGGATATTCTGTTGTCCTTGTTGATCGGATGGAGTGAAATATGAAACAATCTCCAAAATTGATAAATGTCGTGACTGCTCAAATGTGTCCTAATTGTCCTTTGGCCATTCTCTTCTTTAAATGTAGTTGGTGAGGAGTAATGGCGCAAGGTGCTGGTTCTGGCCTTCTTCCTACTTCGGGAACACAAAACAGGTTCAGGGCGTAAAGACAGTATGTCGGAGGCGTGCACAGGGTAAAAATAAATAACGGCCGTCATATCCACAGATAAACAGTGGAGATCACATGCCAGTGAAGTGATGTGCGATGTGATCAGATCCCATCACAATATCGCCGCAACGGAAGACAAAGGCAGAGACTTAAACACGCATGGGTGCGATTTGCGATTTGCAATCGGATCGCATCGCAGAATCACAATCGGAAAAAATTATAGGACATAGCGGAGGGCAATAGGGCATGCATGCGATTTGCAATATGCGATAAGATCACATCGCAAAGAAAACGCTGCAGTTGGAATTAGAATTTCAACACTCCCCTTTAATTTCAACTGCTGGGTTATCAGTCATACCTAGACATTTCCTCAAAAACTCAAAACTTTTCTTACCCAATGGTTTAGTCAGAATATCCGCAACCTACTCCTGAGGTCTACAGTGTTTTAAAGCAATTTCTCCACTATTTACCAATTTCCTGATGTAATGGAACTTTGTGTCAATGTGTTTTGTTCTCTTATGAAACACAAAATTATTGGATAATGCAATAGCCGAGCTATTGTCACAAAAAATCACAGTTCCTTTTGTTTGCCCTTGGCATAAGCTCCTTAACATCCTTCTCGTTCAAACTTCTTGACATGCTGTTGTTGTAGCTGCCACATATTTTGCCTCTGTTGTAGGCAATGCTACAAGAGGTTGTTTTTTAGAAGCCCATGAAATGGCTCCTAAACCCATGTGAAAAACATAACCGGATGTGCTTTTCCGATCATCTACACTTCCAGCCCAATCACTATCAGTGTATCCAATTAAATCTGAACATTCTGTAGCAGTCTATAAAATGCCAAACCTTTTAGTTTAATATACCTCAAAATCCTTTTTGCTGCCTGCCAATGTGCCTCTTTTGGCCTCTCTATGAATCTGGAAATCAAACTAACATCATGCATTATATCCGGCCTAGTTGTAGTCAAATACATGAGGCTGCCAACTATGCTCTTGTACAACCTAGGATCAAAATCCTTGTTGTTGTCCTCTTTGCTGAGTTTTAATCCCATCACTGTGGGAGTGATTGTTGCTCTGCTCTCCTGCATGTTAAATCTTTTCAACACTTCATTAACATACTTTGCTTGTGAGATAAAAATCCCATTTCCACTTTGTTCTACTTCTATTTCTCAGAAGTATCTCAGCAAACCCATGTCAGTCATCTCAAATTCCTCTTTCATGATTGTTTTGAAATTCTCAATAAGATAATCATCATTACCTGTGAAAAATAACATCATCAACATATAACACAACAATTATAATTTTACCATCTTTTTCTTTGATGTAGAGGATGGGTTCTCCCTCACACTTTTCAAATCCATTTTCCAGTAGATAGGAATATATCCTACTGTACCATGCTCTTGGTGCTTGCTTCAGCCCATAAAGAGCTTTCCTCAATCTGCACACTTTGTGCTCTTGGCCTTTCCTTTCATAGCCTAGAGGTTGTTCAATGTAAACCTCCTCCATTAACACTCCATTTAGGAATGCTGACTTCACGTCCATTTGGTAAACTTTCCACTTGTTTTGTGCTGCTATGGCCAGCATTACTCTCACGGTTTCCATTCTAGCAACCAATGTGAATGTATCCTCATAGTCTCTCCCATATTGCTACTTATATCCTTTGACAACAAGTCTTGCCTTGTGTCTTTCTATTTTTCCTTCAGCATTACTCTTGGTCTTATAAACCCATTTAACTCCAATGACTTCTTTTCCTTTTGGTAGTTCAACCAAATCCCATGTCTTGATTCTTTCCATGGAATTGATCTCCTCATCCATAGCTTCTATCCATTTATTATCCTTAATTGCATCTTCAAAATGAACAGGGTCATCAACATGACAATATAAAGCAAACAAAGAATTCATATCTTCATCATAAATGTCACTTAAATTTCTGAACTTCTTACCTCTTTCATTTGGTGTAAAGTGCTTGAAGAAGCACTTGAATTTCCTCCTTGTGGTGTGATTGGAGAAGCACTTTCATTTCTCCTCAAGGGTTTCTTGTGCTACCCTTGTGTTAGTGCTACAATTCGGGGATGTATTTCAGCCATCTCCTCATCATTTTCGTCATGAGACAAACAATTTTTAACATTCATTGTTTTCTCTATGCTTCCATGCCAAGCTTCCTCCTCAATCAACTGAACATCTCTGCTCAAAAAAAACTTCTTGGTGGATGGGTTATACAACCTATAAGCTTTGGATTCCTCACTGTATCCAATGAAAATACATTTCTCCCCTTTGTTGTCCAACTTCTTTCTTAGCTGATCTAGAATGTGTGCATAAGCCACATATCCAAAAACTTTCATGTGGGTGACTCCTTGCTTTCTACCACTCCATGCTTCTTCCGATACTCTGTTCATGACTGCTTTTGTAGGGCATCTATTCAAAATGTACGCTGCACAATGTAAAACTTCAACCCAATAATAATTTGGCAAATGCTTTGGCTTTAACATACTCCTCGCCATATCCATGATTGTCCTATTCTTCCTTTCGACAACACCATTTTGCTGCGGAATGTACCTAGTGGTAAACTGTTTATGAAATCCATTTTCTCTACAAAAACGTAGAAAATCTTCGGAGATATACTCACCTCCTCTATCAGTTCTTAAAACTTTGATATGCAGCCCGCTTTGGTTTTCTACAAGTGCTTTGAAATTTCGAATTTTTTCAAACACTTCACTTTTGTTCTTTAGAAAATATACCCAAGTTTTTCTAGTGAAATCATCAATGAATGTTAGTATATAGAGGCTACCTGCAAGTGATGGAGTTAGCATCGGTCCACATAAATCTGAGTGGACAATCTCTAAGGGTGCTTTTTCCCTTATGCTTTTCCCTAATGGAAAACTTTCTCTGTGTTGTTTTCCCAAGATACAACCTTCACAAAGGCTGTCTGGTTTCTCTATCAATGGTAATCCTCTTACCATTCTTTTTCTACTCAACAAGTTAAGACCTCCAAAGTTGAGATGTCCAAATCTCAAATGCCACAACCAATTTTCATTCTTTGGTTCGCTTTGGAAAGCCTCTTGTGTAACTGCTGCAATTTCTACTCCATCTTTTAAGTCATCTTTTATCCTGAGAGGGAACATCTTGTTCCTTATCATTTTTACTTCAGCAATACATCGTTTTCTGGGTTTTCTATCCATGATGGTGCACACATCATTCTCAAGGAAAACATTGTAACCCTTTTGAACAAGCTGCCCAATACTTAAGAGGTTACATTTCATTCCACGAACATAATAGACATCTGTTACAGTTTTCTTTTCACCTTTCTTTGTTAGGATATTTACTTCTCCTTTTCCCATAACAGAAACTTTACTATCAGTCCCCAGTGTGACTTGTGACTTCACACTCTGATCTAACTTAGAAAATAGGGCTATGTTTCCTGTCATATGGTTACTGCAACCAGAGTCTAGAAACCATATATCATCACTCTTTGTTTCAGCTATATTACAGGCTAACAACAAATTATCTTGGCTGATATTTTCTTTAGTGATATTTGCACTAGTTCTATTACTCATATCATGTTGCTTTTTCCTACATTCATTTGCATAATGCCCATATTTTTTACAATAATAACATTGGACATTGGATTTTTCATACCTTTGTCCTTGAGCATGAGGTTGTGCACTTTGTTGACTGCTGCCTTGCCCTTGGTTCTGATTTGGATTGCTGCCTCTTCCTTAAGTATTTGCTGGGCTGTTTCTTCCACCTCTGTTTTGGCTTCTGCCTCTTCCTCTCTTGTTTCTTCTGCCTTGACCTCTTCCTCTTCCAAATAACATATGGGTCTTGAAGGCATGTTATAGAGATGAGTTTTCATTTCTACTCAATCTCTGCTCATGTGTTATCAGTGATGCATGTAGTTCATCAACTGAGAAGTTTGTGAGATCCTTTGTCTCTTCTATGGTGGTGACAATCACATCGAACTTTGAGGGTAGGACTCCCAATAGTTTCTCCACAATCCTCCTTTCTTCAAGAATCTCTCCATGAGACCTTATCTGTGTGATCATGACAATTACATGTGTGAAGAATGAGTCAATATTATCTCACTCCTTCATACAAAGATTTTCAAAATCTCTCTTCAGCAACTGTAGTTTTGTTGTCTTCACTTTCTCCATGCCTTGATAAACTGTCTTGAGAGTTTCTCATGCTTCTTTGGATGTCTTGGCTGCTGCTATCCTTGGAAACACACTCTCATGCACTACTTGATATAAGAAGAGGAGAGCTTTAGAATTCTTCTTCTTATAGCTCCTCAACCATTCTTTCTCTGCCTGAGTTAAATTATTAAACTCATTTTCATCTGCTGGTTCTTCAAAACCATCCTCAACAAATTCCCATAAGTCTTGTGAGGCAAAGAGGGCTCTCATAGTTATTGCCCAATAGTCATAGATTTTCCCATTAAATTGTGGGAGCTGGGTATTACAGATACCCATGCTAGTGTTGGTGCTAATGCTGGTGCTGGAGCCAGCTATTCTTGCACTCTTAACTATGCTTCAAATACTTGACTGTGTATTTAAAAATCACTGACTGTTCTCAACAGCAACACAAAAAACTAGCTTGAGAAATACCTTGGATTTTTGACTGAGTCTTCACTCTGCTGGAGAAGCTGTTGCAACAAGAAGTCCTTCCTTCAGCTTCTTTGACACCTTCAAAGAGCCTGGACAAGCTCTGATACCACTGTTGGGAATTTCTGATAATTCCAAACAACAAAAAAACTGAACAGAGAAAATGCTCTGTTTTTCTTAACACAATGGAAACTAAAATTTTTTGGGAGAACAGAGTTTTACACATGCACATAATTTTTTTTTTTTTTATTCATTAATAAAACTGTGGTTACAGAATTCTTCCTCTCACAGAGGGATTACAACAGGAATGCTTCAGTTCCAAAAAAAAACTTCACTATCTCTGCATTGATGTGCTCTAACACTCATTATACACTGATTACATCGTTTTTTTGAATATATATATCGAATCAATTTACAAAAAAAATCTACTAGGCTATGCGTGGGGATGTCATAATGGACCACCAACCACATTTACAATCTGAAATGGGCCTCTTCTGCAATTCTGAATATTTTAATGAACAAAATCTGCCTATTTGGATTTTCTGTTGTCCTTGCTGATCGGATGGAGTGAAATATGAAACAATCTCCACAACTGATAAATGTCGTGACTGCTCGAATGTGTCCTGATTGTCCTTTGGCCATTCTCTTCTTTAAATGCAGTTGGTGAGGAGTAATGGCACAAGGTGTTGCTTCTGGCCTTCTTCCTACCTCGGGAACACAAAACAGGTTTAGGGCGTAAAGACAGTATGTCGGAGGCATGCACAGAGCGAAAAATAAATAACGGTCGTCAGATCCACAGATAAACGGTGGAGATCACGTGCAGGTGAGGCAATGTGCGATGCGATTAGATCGCATCGCAATTTCGTTGCGGCGGAAGACAAAGGCGGAGACTTAAACACGCCTCGGTGCGATTTTCGATTTGTGATCAAATCGCATCGCAGAATCGCAATCGGCAAAAATATAGGACGTAGCGGAGGGAAACAAGGCATGTATGCGATTTGTGGTATGCGATAAGATCGCATCGTAAAGAAAACACTGTAGTTGGAATTAGCATTTCAACATTTCCCTCACGGACTTAATGACATTGGGTGGCTATGTGTAGGAGATTTATGGTGATATATTTGGTGAAATTATTCTGCAGAATATGTTAAGATTGTTTTGGACGACACACGATTATACATCAGAGCATATTAAAACCCTGCACGGCTCTGCCAGAGCTTCGAAGAAAAAACCCTAACTGTAAGACTTCTAATGGGGATAAAAGTACATACCTTTCGATCAAGGAAATGAAGAATCTTAAGGGGTTTTCCATCAAATTTGAGATAGACAAAGCCAACCATGGTTTTCATGGTCTGCTCCATTATATTGACACTGGGCTTCACAGGTCTTGCGTTCTCCTTGGCAGAGAAAGGAAAATAGTTTCCCTCAACACAGCAATTTGGAAAATGCCTAAATATAATAATGTCTCTTACCATGCCATCTCTCCTTTACAAGCACAAAGATGTTGTTGGCTCGGATACTAGCTCGGATGCTGCTGGTGGACACTCTCTGCTCTGTTCCTCAAACTCGCTCAAAATTGAAACTAGCTCTCTCCCCTACTCCTCTCCTCCAGAGGAAGGTTTTATGGACAAACATGGACGCCTCTGCACAGACATCAAACATCTGGCACTTGAAAGCATGCAGGGCACTGCATGCATGGCATGGCACAGAGAACAGGCACCAAAATAACTTTGTTTTGAGAAAATTTAGGATAAATCAAGTTGCGCGCACTAAAAGAACATCCCGCCAAGTGATACGGGCAATAAAAGAGTAAAGTGAAAACTTTGGTTAAATTTTTCTTGAAGAGAAAGTGCACAGCATGAGCCCAGCATAAACTTTGGTTAAACAGTGATTAACCTATACAAATTTACGGTTAATGTGAAAATTAATAGCGAGTCAACGCGGAAATTAATAGCGAGTCAACGCAGTATCGAACACTATAGTCCCTGCTATGCCGGAAACAAGAACTAATAACAGGTTTATCCCACTCCTTCAGCGTTGTTAAATGTCATTACTGGTAGATGGGTCCCCATTTTATTAATTACATAAATAAATATTTTGAAGGAACTAGCATTTTTTTCACAAATGCCCCCTATATACTAATTTTGCATATAAAACCAGACAAGCGAAAGGCTGATGAAAATTACTCTCAGCAATTTTCTTTTGGCAAAAGATCTACCGCCAGAAACAAATTGCTAAGCTTCAAGAGTTTTGCTCTGAAACCCTCACAATGCTTCAAGCAGTTGTACTCCTTTGACTGTTTCTGCCTGTTACTGCAATCATCTGCGACAACAGATTATTAAAACTCATACACCCGAAGAAGCCCTGTGAGATCCACATTCCAGCGTTTGCAGCTTCATACAATAACAATTTTTTTTATATAAAACCGATCTGTCTTTTATGACAAAAAATAAAAAATCATTTAGTATAAAGAATCAAAATACATAATGCAAATGCTAAAACCTTACACAACTTCACTCACAAAGAGAGGGAGGATCGATCTCCTGATCAAAATTCTCCTTCTCCCTGACCCTGAGATTTAAAAAATGCGGGAATAAAATCGACGGCACATATCCCTCTCTGGCAAATAATGAAAAACCCGATCCGCTCGAGAGCCGAAATATCCTTTGATTTTCCCAAAGAATGGAGTCTTTAGAATAACTTGCCAGATTTCTGATTTGGTTTTAGAAGAAGACGAAGACGCGGATTAATTTCAAATTTTCATTATCCCGACGTACCTTGATGGATATATGATGATTAACATGAACATGGTGCACATGACTGACATGGAGACCTCATGGAGACATAACGTAGGTCGACGCAAACGTTGCGGAGATAGGACAGGTCATTGGATGTCGGATGGGTCTGCACGTCGAAGTGGCTATCTCGCCATTCACCATTCTCCGTTATCTGAATGGGAATATTTTCCGACCGGTTACAATTACCGGGCAATTCCTCCTTGTAACCGGGCAATTCCTCCGCCTGGGTAAACTACTCCCAAAACATATATTCATAGTAACAGGTATGTCTCATTTAGGAGCAGAGGATGGTACAATTCACGGGACAGGATTCTTGTTACGTCTGAAACCCACGATTGATAACAGCTCCATACCATGGCAGTGTTTCGTGTACAGGAGGGCCTTCAACTGCGTGCTCGCATACCCTGTTCATAACTGGCGAAGATTGAAAGGAAACCAAAATCGAGGGTAATATGAAATTGAGGGTAATAGTCTGTGCTAGAATACATTGAATACATACAAACGTCGGCACAAGAGAAATGGAAGCGACAGATTAACATATTTCTCTACTTATCCATCGCCCTACATGGAACACTGGTGGAATAGAAATCGGAGAGACAGATTCACGGACCGCGCCAAGTTATCTATCCCACATTCACGTACAGTGAACCGATTGGGAAGACCAAGCGATTATTTTAAAAATTATGAAATAAATGTGGTCTATGAAATATTTGAAACGATTAATGTTATTACACATCATACAAATTCAGAAACTAAAATATGAAATGTTTTGTTTTCCAAAGACTTAGATGAGGCCTATGAAATCATTATTTTACAAATAAGTTTTAGGCTGATAAGCCTTTCTTTTGAATCTATTGGCTTGACAATTTCATCTATTTTTGTAAACCCGTTACATATGTCCAATAATTCTAGCTCTACCTGAGTGACAGTGCATAGTACAACATACATGAGTGATTACATATGTCCAATAATTCTAGCTCTACATGAGTGACATTGTATAGTCCAAGATACATGAGTGATATCTGTACATAGTCCAAGAGTTTACGTAGTTACGCCTGTCGTTTCCACATCCACAGTCAAAGAGTTTACGTAGCTACACCTGCTGTTTCCACTTGCTCCATTTTCAGAACTTCATGTGAGTGAGTTTCATGGTGCACTACCGCATGACCAACACTCTTCGATGGTGCAATTCAAAAAACTCAAATTCCGAATTCTCTTCTCGGCACAGGCGACTGCAACCCCTTCACCGAGGAAGAGAATTCAGAGGTCGATCACCCTGGCCGGGATTCGATCCTCAGACCGATGATAAGCTATACAAAACCTCTATCAAAGACCCTAACTTACAGTCTAGGTGGTTGGTGAAAAAAATATGTTCATTAATTAGTGCCTGGCTTACTTTGTCTAACTAGTATCTCACTCACGGGACACTACTGTGAAGACCATGGTAGCCACAGGATTCAAATCCCTGTCGACATGGAATTAACGATAAATCAAAGCCTATGTTAGCCTCTCTTGATGAAACCAAAAGAGAGAAAGAGACGTTGTATCGTACGCTCACGGATTCTCTCCAAGTAAGCGACGTCCACCTCCCCGGCATTGTGAACCCTTCTCAGCTAGTGGCATGGCTTGGATTAGATTAATAAATAATAAATATCGATACATTCTCTGCCCCTCACCCTTTTCCCTCCAATTGCACTATGCTCTGTACATAATCCAAGGACCGTGTTTTCCTGTTTGAACCTCAGACAGATGGTGATAACGACGGTGTACTTTTTCATTGAAGTAATGTTTCGAAGTGCAGGAAGGACTTCCCATCATTGCTGGTTTCCAAACGAGCTATCCGACTGTGGAGACGTCATCAATAAGGACAAAGAGGAACGAAGAATAAAGGCCAATGGAAAACAAGTATCAGCGAGTTTCATAAACAGTTGAGAGTGTATTGTGCGTGAATTTCCATTGATTGAGTTGTGCGTTGAAGCGGGGAATGAATCCGAAACACTCATCGGTAATGCCACTATGGTGCGGTCCATTTAATTTTGTTGCCATGTTTTCTAGCGACTAAGGATTTGATTGGATCATACACACACGTCTAACTAATTGTTATTTAAAAGGGTTAATCTGACACCTTCCTCTTAACTTGCAAACATTTTTAGAAAACATCAGAAGGTCGGAAGGCCGTATCTATCATTGTTGGGGAAAAAGTTAAGAAGGCTCGATCTCTCATTGTTGGGAGAAAATATAAGAAGGCTTAAATTGTTACCTTCCTCTTTAATTTCCAAACATTAGGAATGTGGTGGTTCCTAAAATGGTAGTAATCCTTGGGTTTCACATTAAATTTAATTTTCACCTCACGCCGTGAATCATGATCATGTTATCTAGAGCTCAGTTTCATAGAAAATTGGATTAGTTAATGGAATAATATGTATCAACCTTCCATGCATCTTTACATTTTAAAAACATAAATGCAATACGCTCAATGCATTGTGAGTCAACCATCACAAGACCACTCGGCTGAAATGTGGTGTTGTGTTGGCAGGTCGTGCGGATGTGATTCTGTTTTTAATTTCATATGAGTGAAAAAGAAATTTCAAAGATAATATTTAATCTAAATAATATTATATTGTGTTATTATTTTTTCAATGGATGGAAATAATAACTACCATATTTATTTATAAAATTAAGATTAATGTTTACGATTAAGTATTTTGATTTCAGGAAAACTGATTTTTAAGTGCAGTAGTCTATAACGCGACTTTTTGAAAGCTTTTCCGGCGGATTTTTCCGGTCAAAATCCGGCAGCAATTCATTGGAATCCCAAGTTCGATAGCTAGTTTCTGCACAATCAAT